>OU343037.1:14412625-14692334 GCA_910593735.2 Ectemnius lituratus | reverse complement strand
CCAGATGGATGCGAAGAGAAAGAGCGGGGATGGAGAAGCGAGTGTGCCGGAGCAATTTCTGAAGGTACGGTGGTGCCTGAATAGGAGCCCGAGTAGGACTTCAATAGCAAATATTATGTTAAATCTCTGTGAATGGGACAATGCTAGCGAAGCCCTATTATCAGGGTCTTAAACGCGAGCATAAGGTATCGTATTAAAGCAATATTGTTATACCGAGCGAGGAGCCTCGATAGGCCTCTTCCCATACAAGAGAGCAAAGCCTTCTTCCCACGGGAAATACGACTACATCGCTGCTTCATGAAAGTCCTCTCGATGAAAAATTTATCTCGTGGTCAGGCGGCACACTAAACTGTGCCAACTAGGCGACTTTGGTAGGGCCGACTTTGTAAGAGCCCTCGGAGATGGCCGTACTGGAAATCGATATAGCACCCGATTTGTTCACTCGTTGAACCGCTATTAAGTTATCGCCCACTACTTGTGAGTTTAATGTCATTCCTTGTTTATTTTAAATACCTCCAGCCCTAGAAATCCACGCCTTCTACCGACCTTTTATTAGTTAAGCAAGGTCCTTAATCAAATTGCGAATGCGGAAGCATCCACTTGCTACTCATGTGTCTACGCTGTGTATTTTCCACCCTCACTTCCTCTCTGACTACGTATGCCGGGATCATTTGATATTGTGCCAAATTACCGCGACCGGAACACCGGAGTTAAAGGGAATTACAATGTCAGGTGAAACTGGAACACGAACTACCACTCCGAGACAGAGACAGAGAGTGCGAGATGTTGGTAGAGGAAGGGGCAAAGAGGAGAGCACAGGTTTCATTGAAGAGAATATCTGTTGGCAGCCAAGTCGAGATAATTATCTGAGGTAACTGACTCGTGCTTCCTCTACACCTGTGTTCCCTTTCAGTGCCTGTGAGCTCGTCTCTGTAATGACGGGAGGCGTTTCAACTTTCTAACTATCGTTCAGCAAAGCCCAAACTCAAGAGTGTTATCCACTTTCTTCTAATGCATTTCGAAAAAGTTAGATTCCAAATCTTATCAAACTTAAGTTTTAATTATCCAGGCTGATGCGTACAGTAAGGTAACTCAAAGCCCGAGAGGAAAGTCTTTGGAATCCACCATGGACGTCCTTTCTTGTACACGTAACTTCCATTTTCCACTAAACAGTTTCAAGAGCGGCGTAAATTGAGGTCCCTAAAAACCGAAAGATTATTAACAACGGACAGGTAAAGGGTACTTGGCGCAAGGCCGCCGGCAGATAATTTGCAAGTTGAAGTTAAGACGGCCTAATGGCTATAAAGAGAGCTTCCCTGGTTACCCGACGCCCCGTTTAATGAGCGGCCGATAGCGATTACTAGGAGTAACGGCTATCATCTTCAAGTAAAACTGGGAAGGTACGACCGCTTTCTTTCAGAAGCGTGTGCTACATCCAATTTAAATTCTTTATCGATGCATTTCACCATGCGCCAAGGATTACCGTTCTCAGGGTGGGAAAGATGAAGAGTGACATTGGTTCAGCTTCTAATGCTCGCTGGAATGGAGATAGACACTGGGTTTTTAGATTGCACCGGGCTATTAATCATTCGTCCATTTCTTCGCGAATCGGCGTAGCTCATTGCCAGGGCTTCGGGGCGGACTCATCCGTCACCATCAGAGAGGCTGGCAGTTAGGAGTAACCGGAGAATTTCGTTAAAACGACCGCCGGCTGATTATCCCGTTCTATAGTGGGAGTGTCACTCTACAGGGGCGAGGTGAGCGCCGGTTTAACACCCTTCGGTTACTATGCACCGCATAACCCGGTGTTAAGCGAGCGCTCTCTCGCTCCCTGCCTTAAACATTCAAGCGTGCTAATAATGACGGGCGTACGTGTGCCACGATGTCGTTCTCCTTGGTACCGTGCGGCGGACCGCCTCGCCCTTTGACACGATAAACTCATTAGCTCGGTCAAAGAACCGCGCCACCTTGCCCGTCGCGAAATAATACTCCCGTTTGCCAATCGTTCCAGCGTTGTAACGCTCGTGTCACTCTTAGATACTACTTGCTGACCGTCCTTCGCCAGTTTTCTACCTCCTCTCGTTCGGATCCGAGGCAAAAAGCAGAGTCTTTTATAGCTGATTGATACCCATGTCAGGAACAAGAGTACCCGTGAGCATTGCTTGAACCACCAGCCACGATTCTACTTCTCCAAGTACAAAGAGATGCTTGATCTTATGAAATTTCCGGCCATTTACACTCGTGCAAACATTTCTCTAGTTTGAAAGGCTGGCCTCTCGAAACTCACACAGAACATTGGTTTGAAAAGTAGTGCAAATGATATTAAAGACCTTCTCGTGTAACTTGCTTCATCTTGATAACCACGTATTATTCTTTACTGCTACGAATTTATTATATTACACGGTAGTCATTGCATCGTATACTTTTACAGTCTGGTTTATGATACCGCGGAATACACACTGACCGTTACATCAAACTGGAGTAATTTTCGGTTACATTATTACGAGCAATGATGGTCTTGCTGTGCTGAAAATTAAACGATAAACATAATTTACGGCAAGTAATGAAGAAGGTGTGCCAGATAATGCGTGACACTGGGAGCTTCGCAAGTTCCTCAAGCTGAGGAAGAGATTGAACTGATTTATTGCATCCTCAACTGCGATCCCTTAAGTGCAATATAAGTCACATGAATCAGGTCATCGTGGGAAAGTGTTGGCGAGGGAGGATTTATTGGAGCGTTGCATTAACGCGTTGGCGGAACTTTAACTACTCTTAGTAAATATGCTGATAATTCGTTTAATCAAGTAGGAAATTCTAAATAAACATCATACAGCTATGAACTCCACGTAAACTTCACGCAACAGGAATTATACTGTACACTTTCAAACCATGTCAGTGTCGGTGAAACTTGAATCCAGTAACAAAAGAAAAAAGAAGAAAGCTTCTGTTGCGTCAAAACTCTAGGCAAGGATACCAAAGGATTTTAACATCCCAATAAGTTTGCCTGGCTCACAACCATCTCCAAGCTTAAACTGCAAGTCTTTTGTGCGCGAAGAATCACATAGGCGGCGTATAAAAACGAGCTTTTAACGGTCACGCTGTATCTGGCCGACTCTTTGTTCTGTAGGTTATGTACTGCAGTGGTAGTAAGAATGTAGTAGTTAAGTTTGCGCCTGGGGAAACGTGTCAAGCGCACGCGAGCGACGGAACAACTTTTAATTAACACTCTGGGTTTCGATATCTCCGGAGATGACAGGGTTTCAACTCGCGTGAGCACGAGTGCAAGCGGAATTAATTAACCCCCATGAAATTTATACTGTATAGTTGCGCAATTTAGTCGTGAGTTTATAGATTGTACGGACTGACATTTCTACATTGGGACGTTGCACGGTATTTTTACTGCATTTTATCGCTGGTAATAGTCTGGACATATCAAATGGTTCGTTAGGCGTCTGGTGCAACACTGACAATGGAACGAGGATACGATGTCCATTAGGTAGCTCGGACAAGCGTCCAGTAAATAAAAGTCACTGTCGATCAGAAATCGTTAGGACACAATGGTGGGTCTCTGCAATTTTCCGTATAACGATCTGCCCGATGAATTCGGTCTAATCAATACCAGCTGCAAATCTTTTTTTCCTCGCTAGAGCATGACGGATGCCTGCCGCTTCGAGGCGTCTTCCAATTGAATTAAATTCAACTATCACTCCTGTCCCTGTCGCACACACGTTACTAAATGCAAATCTCTTCTGCGCCTTTTTACGCCAGGTCTACCGGAAAAATTGCTGGTAGGTTTGCAATGGGACTATGAGGCTCTGTCGATTTGAATACGATTTAGGACTCTGCATCTGTCCCTTTGTCCGTCAGCCTTTCGTCAGTTTTTATGTGAACGTTTCAGATGGGGAAAAATACCAGAGATGGTGTGCAAGCAGTGGAGTATATATTTTTTCCTTTTGGTATAGAACTTTCAAATCAAACAAATTATTTTTTAGATCTCTGCTACGGCATCTATTTTAATGAGAAAAATTCTACTTGAACTAGATTCCAGTTTTCGAAATAGTCAGCGTAATATTAAAGGCAGAAGAAAATTACTAAAATACGTGAGCGCGTATATGGAAAAGGTTAGGTTCACCTATTCACGATTGATACTAACAAGTGGCAAACAGTAGAGCTCTTTTCGAAACTACCGTCATGTGCCATAGAAGGGCGGCACATGTCTGGTAGTTCGGAACACGTGTTCTTTGAACAGGAAAAATCGCCCGACTCTCGTGGTCGCAATTACGTAGATACGATTTCGTAGGAGAACGTAGCAAGGCATTTCTCGCGCGAATCTTCCGCTTGCCTGGTTGCGATTTCGATCTGCTCGGTAAACGCGGTTCCAGTCGCGCACACGCGTCAAGTGCTCCAATCGATTATAGTGGATTGCGCTCGAGTAGGTTTGGATTCGGGATTTTCTCGTGCGCGCAATCGCAGAACCAACCCCCGATTTTTCGAGTTCCCCCTTGGATTGCTCGGGAAAATATAGAGATTGGTTTAATCAAGTTCTGCATGGATTTAACTCCCAAACCAAATTGATCTCTCTATCGAGACTCAGTAATTTCATCGTACATTAGTATAACTTTATCCTGTTGGCTTAATCAGCCAAATTCAAGTATTCACTTATCTTATTCATTAGTATTTATAGCTAAACTCCTCTAGAAAAAATGGAAGCATCCAGCAGCTAAGAAATTATCAAAAAGTTCAACAAGGAATCTTACTTAGGATAAGTTATCGCATTACTTTAACCCAAGTATGAATGCACAGCAGGAAACACGGTACTTCGAGAAGACTGCCAGCAGTAGACCAGCCAGTTTCTCTTAGTTCCAACGTTGCTCGTGTTTCCGCTGTACGTAATAAAGTTGGCAGAGCAAGTGCAACTAACACACGCGGAGACAGATATAACAATTGGCAATGCCAGAGTTGACAGTGGCTTTCGAAAGTACGCGAGAAAATGTCGACGATATTGGCCGGTGTCACGGCGGATTGATGACGTGTAGTATCCTACTAAATTGGTTTTCGATGAACGCAAGGATGTACCGGGACGCCAAGGTGGTCTTGGTGGACCGAGATGGCGACTAGCAGAAGACCGTCGTTCAGGCAATTGAAGGACACGGAATTGAAAAAGAAAAGTTTCCCGGAGTATCGGAGTTGGACATAGTGAAAGAAACTGGGGAAAAAGGAAAGGTTCGAGGACGCTCGAAGCCCTTGGCGTCAATTTCCGATACACTGATATAATGATTTCTACGTGAGCCGACTTTATACTTGGCCTCACCGAGAGTCCGAACCCTTTAACTTTTATCTACTATCGCCGAGAGCTGTTGTGCTCTTTGCAAACTCCAAACTTGGTACACCGGCAGCACTTTGTATAGTTGATTCTTTGCATCTCTGTAGTCATGGGAATCAAATTTTATTATACAGCATACTTTTGCAAAATATCTCATACATTCACCCCAGCTCGTGTTAGTCAATCGGATAAAAGAATAAAATATACAACGATAAAACAAGGCCAAAGCCAGTCTTTTCTATTGCATTACTAAGAAGAAGTATGTTAATTAAACATTCTCGATGGGTATATTGCCTGATAAATTGGTTTCTCATTGCGTTTGTTAACAAACAAGCTTCTGTAATACTGAAAGCCATACGATTAATGGTATTAAACGTACTGCATCAGAGAGATTCATTAATTTTCGGCCCAGGCTTTAACGTACGAAAGCTTTCCGGTGATGAATATTATCAAAAAAGCTCATTTTCTTTTCCAGCCTTTCCCGCTCCGGTGAAGGGAACTGCTATTGATCATTCGATGCTACCCTTCCATGAAACAGAGTTTGTATTTACCAACTGTGGTAATGAAAAGTATAATAGTGCAGGGTACGTTAAAAATGGAATAAAATCAGCAAGCGTGATACTACTTAATATTGATGCTTCGTGTTGGATGTACAGTGACATATGTATATTACTGAAACCAGAGCCGCAGGGGTTACATGGTAGTCCGCTCAAGCTCTAACTTAATCTATCGATCCGTCTCGATTTAATTGTTGAAAATACATTTGTTGTATATTGTATACGTAAGCTACCCGTCCATTAAAGCGAAATAATTGGAATTCATTTCAATCGAAATCTAAAAGCATCCCCCACGAACGTGTAACGGGTACAGTTATCATCCACTCAATACATCGAACAAACATTTACAATTTTTAGCTCTTGGAAGCTCATTCTCGGTTTGCAAGACCTCGTTTTCGCTGGTAGGATAATTCGTGGGATCATGCCCCATTTTCATCATGCACCTCAATACGTGAATCATTAAGTGGTTCAAATGGTCCCACGGTACCATATGAATCCAAATGACCGAATAAATGTTGCTCCGTACATAATCTACACATTCATCATACGTGGTCGATATTCAATGAGTGCGGTGCCCCGAGCTAATGTACACAGCAATTGTATTGTGCGATTTCGACCTGGGGGATTTTGTAAAAGCATTTAGCCGGGATTCAACATTTTCTGAAGTACCTGACTTCCGATTTTATTAAACGATTTTGTCGTGCGTGCAAACAACAAAATGTAGCGTTGAATTTTGCAAAACGATAATTGGTATTCTTCTGAAGTATAACAAGGGACTGTAATGTTAATTTAAGCTGTAATGCCTGACAATGAGGGATACCTTAACCGAGACAGAATCATTGTTCAACTCGCTCGAAATTCACATATTGTCAAATGCCAGTATCATTCGGTAACACAGCCGAACCCGAGGTTTAAAGAACCACGTTGGAATCGAGAAACCTCTAGCTTCACGTGCGGGCGATGTGTTATCAAATTCTGCGAACGTCAGATATAATTTAATAACAGTATACAATAGTGCGAAAGCCTCGCGACTATTATGGGAACTTCGCACTATTCACGTAGAGCGGTTGATATGGCGTGTACGTGGAATATGGCGTATGCCTTGCTCTCTTGAAAAGCGAGTATGTGCCCTTCATTCAGCAAATCGTATTTTCCATCATCGGGCTATTCCCGGATTACGCCTTGTCCCGGCTCATCTATCGTTTCTCTTCTCACACGCTAACTATACGAACTTGGGATTGGCAAGGTTCGCGCGTGACATTTCTCACATGCGCTCACGCAATCCCTCGCGTCCGCTGTATAATTAAATCTAAATCTGTACTCCTGGCTAATGTTACTTTGCTCCACACTTGGACTGAATGGGAGTTGTGACCTTTGGAATGTGCTGCGTCCTTCATTGTCGCTCATAAGTAGTAAGTAGAGATAAGTACGGAAATTGCTGGAACGCCTCTTGTTCCGTTTAGTCTGCATAAGCCTTGTAAGATTAGCAAGTATACCGCAATGACACAGGAAGATTTTCTACTCTGAACGCAATTGCTCCAAGGTCTACATTGAAGCTGGAAGGAACACGAAAGCTATGCATATTATACATGGTAACGTACAGTAAACGCGTCGTAAACACACCGGGTCAAAACCTACATAATACTATGGGTGTTGCGTGTTATTCAGTACCGTTGGTGTACATGTACACATACATATGTATATCTATACACGAGTTTACCGAGCGGCCAAGAATGGCAATCACTTCAATCTGCCGCACGCCGTAGGCGACGATCTCAACGAATGTCCTCGGTGTAGCAATTCTCGACGATGAGAGCGTAAAAGCGTGCAGATGGCCGACATGCATCTTGCGAAAGGAGCGTGGACCAGCGTTGTCGCCGCCAGGACGCCACCGTCACTTTTCATGTCCGACAAGTGACGGTACTTGTAAACGAGATTAATATGCGCCCGCACACACCCCTTCCCTTCATTTTCCAACTCTCGTTACCAGAAGGACGGCGCGCGTCAGGGACACACCGAATTAATATCCAGTTTGTTGATGAAACTACTTCCTGCTTCTTGGTTTAATTTCCCAAATTCGTTTTGCCCGGGGAGGATAATAAAGGGGGATGTTGAAAGGTCCGGTGGCCTAGGCGAAATTGCATGTCACCGGCTCGGCGTTGAATGGCGATAAAGAGAGGGAGAAGCGAAATTTCTGTGGGGCTTATTTTACACCGAACTCGATTAGCATGTGGAAGTCCTCGACGCGCGTGTGCGCTCTACTGCTCGCCATTATTGTGAAAGCCGCGACACCGCCGACGGGAAAGTACTGCCGGTAGCAAAGGAGCTCTGCATTTAATTAGCCTGTACGTTCGGAGCCTACCAGGACACCGCGAGGATTACTCCTAAACTGGTTCCTCTTCCTGCTCACCAATCTCATATATGTGTGTGCACACATAATCTTCATAATATGGACGCCCAAACTTGTACCTCTCGCTTATTTCAGTGCAATCCCACCAAACCAAAGCACTCGCGACAAATGAGCATGCGACTTTCGCAGAAAATCATAGGACATATGATATTTCTACTCACACAGAATATTATACGCGTGATACTATACTAGTTTTCAGTATGTGTCCACTTTCACGCTGGAAGATCCGCATTTATTTAGCTCTGCGTGCCCACCTAATTATACGACATTCGTTGCGTCCTAATTAATGCTGCGCACGACGTCATTACCTCGTCATTATCCTGAGCGCCTTTCACATCGGAAATCACAAGGCTTCTGCCCGACGCATTAGTGAAACTTCATTAACTCGTGACAATTTTTTCAATGATTACATGATCGTTTAATGAGAGATCACTACTTTCGCTTCTCATAGTATTATATACCGTAAGAAAATGTTTAAGTTTCATGTAACGTGAAAAATAACTTTGGAAAATATTATGGGATTATGGGAGAACATGTTAGCCGATTCCAAATCAGAGTTCTCTGATTATTCTTAATGAGATATATCGATGACTCGATTCTGATTAACTGGGGAGGATGGAATGTTGTGAGGGAGCAGGACCAGCCTATTAATTAGCTTATACTTAACGAGACATACGCTTCGAACGTATGCATCGCGTGCTATTGGAAACTTCGGGCCTCAATTGCGGGGTTGGTATGCTTCCAGCTTAAGCGCTAATTACCGTTCATCAATTATCGCCCCGGCAAACCTCAGATTCCGGGCTCTAACTGAGGGAGGTTTGCATCGCGATACCCCGTCTCGAACTTGCGATCCAGTTTTACCGGTGTAACTACCTTTATAATGCATAATTCACTGATGCACTGGACTACTAACATAAGAATGGACTTCGGTGGAAGACCAGCGCTCCTTGTACATTCAAACCAGAGGCAAACTCTTCATTAATAATTAGTCGACCGGTCGGAGGTAGAATTCACGTACAAAAGCAGTGAAGGATTCCGAAGGGAAATAAAAGAGTTTGATTGATTCTCTTTCTTTATCGGTTGAACTTCCCGAAAGGTTTGGATTTTAATACCCCAACTTCCCTGCACACCGTAGATTTCCAAGAGGTGTGAGAAGTCCATTGCATCCGAAAAGTTTTCCGAACCAAAGCGCCCGACGACGGCGAAGGTTCAAGCGCTTGCGAGGCAGATCTTCGATCGGAGTCAGAGGTGATTGCGAAAAGTATCAAACTTGGTACACATACATCGGCTTCACCGAATCGTGACACGCCATGTCAGACATCATTGGGGCATATCGATATCGGTGAACTATTCGCAACACACGTAGTGAATTTATCGCAAAACGTCTCTCGTCAGCTTAAACGTGCAAGCGCGAAACCGATAGTGTGATATTTCGCGAAAATTTCGCGAGCCCTCTACAAAGGACTGGCATTCAAGCGTACTCGCAAATAGAACGCTCATACCACGGGCCAAGTGCCTGCTAGCATAAACGTACATAGAGAGAGAAAGCAGAGAAGTTTCAGGATGTGAGAAGCAGGCTCTTCTTCATGAGTTCCTCCCTCCAGTATCATGCGAAGGAAAAAAAGGAGTTACTGGGACTGAAGGAACGCCGGATACAAGCGGCGAGAAGGGGCAGAAGCCCAGTATTGTTCTTTCCGTGTTCGCTGACTTGGAAAACCTGAGAACTGCAGGAAAGTAAAGTGGTGACCGTTTGCCAGCCGTTTTCCCTGTCTTTGTGTCTCGCACTCTTTCTCTCCCTCTTTTGTCGCGCTAAAAAAAGGAAATTCCATTGCGAACGTTGAAAGAGTTGGACACCCTGTTTCATTTTTATTTCAAAGGACTGAGTCCCGTTCTCTACTAATTTTGTACTTATTGTAATAACCCGAACTAAATTGATTGGTCTTTGATTGTTTACGGCGTTGCCGATGTATTCTCTTTGTCCCAAATGGCAACTGATTCGTGCTGCCTGTCGGCTTTGTTCATTTCACCTATTCACAATCTCCTATTTCACCCAATAAAGAAACTATTGAAAGATGCTATACATTTAAACTGTTTTACGCGCGGAAAATCTCCACTATTAAAACCTGGGTGAGACCGTCGAGTAAATGTAGTCACCGGGGCTTTAATGAATCGTTAACTCCACCAGCGGTACATCTATATGTATAGGTTTAATTATGTCCGTCAACCACCTACGAATGCTAGATTGACCGTGAAAACATCGGGCAATCGGTTCACCGCTATATTTGCGTAACGACACCTACACGAAACCGCGCTAACCCTCCCATGCAAACACGAGCTAATTTCCCTTCTGTACGCTTTCCCTAAAACATACGTGTTTTTATTTTCGAAATTCCTATGCATTGTAAAATAGTAGTTTGAAAAACAAGTCCTAGGTATTTCATGTTTTTATTCATGCAACGCTCTTAGCTATTTGTCTGGCGCGACCCCATGCTTCCTCTTTTAATGGAAAGTACATGTTTTAATAAAAAGGACCGAAGCAACTATCGAGAGTATGGAGGTTAGTTGTCGAAGTTCTATCCTATTTTTCTTTTCAATATTTCCAAAGGCTTCGCGTTGAGAAGATCGTGGTGCAACTGTGTTTGCTAAAAAGAGATGAAGCACCTGAGTTTCGAGAAGAATGAAACTTTCCCGACCGGCTGATGATCCATAAGATCTTAAGTACAAACACGAAGGGCATCAGAAGTGAAACAGGGGTGTGGCTGCTTAATTTTTATGCACATCACGCGTAGACATGAGAGCGGGGATTAAGGGCAGCTAGCATCACCGGAGCAATCTAATTTCAACGACTCAGAGCAAGAATGGGTTTTAAGCAGTGTTTTGCATTCGGGCTAGTAGTTTGCGCTAGCCATTCTGGGTGAAAGCGCATTATGCATTACGTCGTCTAGTGACAAAGCAGATTGAAGTTCGCGCGAGCCGCACGTGCATATATGCATGCACATACGTGTTTCCCGGATGCACCAGCGGATACGTGGAAATCCCGGTAAGCGTGCATACCTACCACAGGGCGACAGGACGAGGAAGAGAGTACAACATCATCCTGTCGTACGTGCTGCTCTGCCGACACACAAAGCGAAATGTTACCCGGTCCAGGCTGGCCGGAACTCCTCAAAACTCTCTCAGCGACTCTCGTCTTGGGAGATGCACGGCACGGAATAACTAGACCCGACAAGCTTCTACCGAGAATGAGTGCAGAATCTGAATGAACAAGGGCAGCAATCCACAGATACTTTAACACATGAAACTTTAACCCGAAACTTACCACCTCTTTCGGTTGTTATCATCTTCTTCTACTTTATTTGTAAAACGTTTTATTGCAAGAGCACTATTGAAACACTAAATACACAATGATAAATGATACCGAGGGTGATTCAACATGGGACAGCAGAGGGCTAATCTACAAAGCTCCGGTAACAGATCCTTTCAAACCGAGTATAGGATCGATCAACCGTTTATTACAGGCAGCCGTAAAAGCGTGAGAGACGAACTCTGTCAGGAAAGAAGTCGCAGGGCGCAGTAAATCACGTTGCAGGTAGCAGTGGTATCAATCTGCGGTGGTGTACTCGTGGACTTTTTTCCTAGGAAGCTGAAGCACCAGTGGCTGCGTCTCTCGGTGGACGGCTCCCGATGTCCAGTAGCGATCTTCGTCGAATACGGGTCACGCTTCTATTTGCAATGCTCCGTGACTGGCGGTTTCGATAAACCACACAGCGAAACACGGGTGTTCCGCCGAACACGGCCAGCAGCCCGCCTCCGCTACGTGCCGCATTTAATACGGCTTTCCTGTTGGGATCTTGGCACCACCGGTTCTATCTCCGCTATGTGCACGCTTTGCGACCGCAACTGCCAGGATGCACCGACCACCAACCACTTGGGTGACAGTCCGAATCATTTTTCAGCAGAGGCTCCGTAGCTCTGACTAAATAGGGAAATTTCCTGGAATATACGGTGGAAGGTTGCGCGTGCGTGTTTGGTAGACGCTCTGTGGTGCTGTGCGTGTCATCGCATGAAGGGCCCCGCTGAGAGTGCTATCCCGATATTTTGGCTAATGTTGATGATGTGCGCCGTACGGTGGCATGGCTCGGTGGCTTACAATGCGTTGGGAAACCGGGCTAGCAAAGCCTGCCGGCTTGTGATAATCGCGCTTCCATGCTGGTGGTTGGTCCTCGTAATTCTCATTAATAGTGTATCGTTATCCTGACAAGTATATGGTAAAGTTACGTTCTGTCGACAACTTGACTACAACATTCCTATATCATAGTTTTGTATTCATAAGAAAAAACTGTCACTTCTCGTATAATTGATTGGAAGTATACATTGAGTGGCATTGAACGCCATGTTTTTTAAATATGTGAAATATCGTTGCAAGATACTGTGGTGTATTGATCGACATGGTAGTTATATGTATAGCTAACTTATAATAGTCAAGAGGAATGTTAATGGTGTCATTTCTAGTAATCAGCTAGCTTTCCCTATTGTTCTACTGTTTTTGTATTGGCCTTGACCTTGGACGAGTTGTCGTGCAAGAGCCTTCCATGATAGCAGACTTCTTTTTAGCCGCACATTTTGCACGAGCCGAGATTACCATCAATCAGTGAGGCATTCCGCATTTTTCCATATGACGGCGATATAATGCTGGCATACACAGCGATTGCCTTCAAATGCTTTCGAATGCTCTTACGCTCGAGTCCTTGTTGCCATTCGAAATAGCTAGCAATTCAAGTAGAATTTATGCGGCGCCAGAGATTAACATCGATCACGCGGCCCTTTTTCAACGAAATCCTCGGATGCCCCAACTTGCCTCGTAAAAGCCCTACCTGCGAATAAAACTTTCTATAAAGCTCCATGAAGCGACTGGAAAAAGTATTTTGCTGAAGTAACTCACAAGTTACCCTAATGATTTCATCGCTCAGAGATAGAAGGAAGAAAACTTTTAATTCGTTAATTGAACAATTCGTTATCATACGCTCATCCAACTGTAAAGGCTGATACTGTAATTAGTGAGTAATAATTCATTTACGAAAGATATGAATAATCAAATTGTACTATATCCAAAATTATGGAGATTACGAGAGAAATCGAGGCTTTTGCGATACCACGGCGAAATTTATGTGCTCGTTCGTGACCATTGGTTGATCTGAACGGATGTAGCGAAATTTCCGGAAATGTCATTAGATGACTGGAGTAACGGAAACTCAAGGATCGACGATAAAGCACAGTCATGCGGCTGGCTGCTTTTTCCGAGTGCGAAGGGACGACCAAGAAATTGGAGCACCGTAAATCAAGGAGGTTCCGTGGCCATTAATAATAGCGACGGCCGGGTAATCAAGGACTACTTGTTTGTTCTTCGCGTTCCTAAGGGAAGCGTTGCTTCAGCGAAAATCGAAAAAATTACGGCCACCCAAAAAAAACTGATGCAGAAAAAAAAACGCTCCGACTATAAATTCTCCCATTGGACTGGGCAGAGACGATAAAAATGGCTCTTTCCCCCTATAATCTCCTGCTTCTTAAATTGTGAAATCGCGCATACAGCTGGCAATTAATTTTCTATCTACCATAGCGAAACGGAGTCTTCATAAATTGCACGACACTTCTTCCGCACCCGAAGCAATACAAAACTAGTATTCATTAATTGCCAGTTGCGCTGACGATCAATCTTTCGCCGTCGCAGCTATATTCGTCCCGGGAAAGTGCGACGTCAATATCCACGCATTTTACGTTAAATGCGGGCGTTATTAATTTGCGCCCGGCTACAAGTCAGTTCATAACATTTACGCAGACAGCAACGCGTGCACGTTCACACACAAAGTGAACCTTAACCTTTAGTAATCAATATAACTCTCGGGGCGCGTTACAGTGATGAAAATAACGAAGAGCAAGCGAGGCGTGAGGAGTGTGAGCGGAAGAAGAGGGCGGCTGCAAAGGTGCTGATGAAAGTCGCATTTCTTTTTTATCGCCACCCTATTTCACCATTGGCAAATTATCGGCGATCGAGTAAACTGTGAGGACGAGTAATAGACGCAATGGGAACCACCGGATTTTCACACTGTTCCAATGTGAGAGTGGACAGTAACTCCTTTTACTAATAGAGAGATTGGTCTGCCGAATTTCCGTCAGACAGGGCGAGCAGCAATTTCCGACTGCGGAAGCGGACTCATTTACAGGTGCACACTGGAGAACGGAAGATCCCCAGTCAAAGGCAGGCAGGTACTTTGCCAGACAAGCTGCGAGCGGTGCTGAAGGCGCCAAACCAATGAATGGAGTGTCTTTGTTCAGCACCGTGAAATGCAAACACTGATCACCTTCCTGGGTGAATCTGCACCTGGGTACGATGGAACTCATTTCAAGAATAAAATATGCTCCTCCTCACGGAAGACCGTTCTTCAAGCAGGGCGTACTTCAACACTTTACCATCTGCCAGTCTTTCAGTCACCAAAATGATTATCGAGTCAATTGATCAAATAAATTTCGTTTCAGCATTTTCTGCTTAAGTAGAATGATATCGTTCTGAGAGTTATAGGGTTATCTACGTAACAGGTATTCTGTAATTCTGACAGCATTCTGCAATTACTTTTCTGCCGTTCATTCATCCGGCTTTCTTTTGTACCCTCGACTCCGTGTTTTATATAGATGACACGCTACACAAAGCGTATTGTATACGGCGGAGAGAATTTATTGTTCTTTACATTGTTAAAGGATTCCGATAAAAATGATACCGCCCGAATACTATGCTTCGTTATTTTTCAGATTTCCTTCTCTTCTTTTCTCATCATTCTTTCAATCATCAATTATCACCAGTGCTTCCATACTTGAAGAAGTCGATGAGCACTTACAGGAGAAAGGGGATCGCTTGGATTAAAGTGGAACTTACAAAGTCGAGCTGGGCTGAAGAAAGGTGAATGAAGGAGTTCACCTTGGCCTTAAAGTAGTTGTATCAGTACTGTACCATCCAAAAGTCTACCGTGGGCCGAAGGAACTGTTAACTTCGCTTTGCATACTGACGGTGGATTAAACTTTTGTCAGTGCAATTTGCGAAAAAATGAATTTTGAGCTAGGGCTCTGGAATTTATATCACTTCTTCCTTGATGCAAAAAAACATTCTCCACCAAATTCCAGCCCCTGGAAAGGTCGGGAAGTATGGAAAAGATGGGAAAAAACAAAAAAGTTAATTATTCAGGATCTGTTTTCTATGTGTTTTCGGTACAATTCCGGCATTTCTGCCACTGGTTTCATGTTTTCTATCCGTTTTGATACTCAAACAATCGAAATATCAAGCGTTCGGCCCAGTTCCAGAACCTTCGAAAAATCGAAAATTTGTGAAGGGGTACATATGGAAAAATTTGCGAAAAAATGAATTTTGAGCTAGGGCTCTGGAATTTATATCACTTCTTCCTTGATGCGAGAAAACATTCCCCACTAATTTACAGCCCCAGAAATAGTAGGGAAGACTGGAAAACATGGGGAAAACCGTCAGAATTAAACGAAATTAATTATGCAGGATGGCCTTTTCTTGTGTTTTCGGTACCATTCCAGCATTTCTGCCACTGGTTCTATGTTTTCTATCCGTTTTGATACTCAAACAATTAATATCATTGCTACTATCAATGCCACTACGAAAATTTTTAATACTCAATCTGTAAAGCATACGATATTTTCTTCGAATATATACATATAGGTTCGAACCGACACGAATCGAAATAGAAAGCGATAACACAAATCCATTAAGCCAGTAGGCCAGCAAAGGTATAGAAGTTCTTCGACAGCACGTACTCGTGAGGGATCGTAGCAATAATTAATACTGTTTCGAAAAGACAGCTTTGATAAATGGATAAGTAGAACTGGACGGCGAATGCGACCATGAAAACAATGAAAATGCATTAAAACGCGTACACTCGCTTTCGCTGAGAGCGGACGGAATTGTGACCAGATGAAAGAGCCACAAACAATGGAAATGCATTTATATTCCGGAGTTTTAATCAATGTGCCTCTGTGAAATTGAAATCCTTCAATCTCCAGCAGGGAAATCAATTAATGACTCAATGTCTTAAGTAAACACGGGATCGTGCCGGTGTATTCGTCGAAAAAAGCGATGCACTCTCTTTGAAACATAGTGGAAGTGATCAGTGATTGCCGATAATCAATATAAGAAAGTGGCAATTCTTAGCAATTAAATCCAGTGAGAAGAGTAGCTAAGTTGGAAAATTACATTCTTTCAGACTGGTAATGTCCAGTAATTCCAGACGTCAGTTTCAGCGAAAGATTTGTCTGGTATCGTTTGAACTGTGGACTGTACGACCACACTGACGGGGTTTAACTCCACTCGTGTGTCTCATTCAACGTTGTTGCCCAAGTTTTTCTTCTAATTAAACAGCTCATCTATCAACTCAACAAACGCAAACCCGCAGTGCTCGCCAGTGACAAGATGCAGTTTTTCATACTTTTTCTTCATTGCATCCCTACTTCTTGCACCAGCTAGCACAGAGCATGATTTATGTCTGGTTCAACAGCCAAGAATATCCGATGCCACCGAAACATTATTACACACTTTTTCTAAGGTGAACCTGAAGTAAATCGGTGCTGCGTGTTGCGGCCAAAATTCAGCTGAATCGTTTTCCCGTAGGTGAGGTCCTGAGAACTTTTCTAATTTTAAGTTACTCGCTTGAGTGATAAAATGATTTAATGTCAAAGTTATCCACGGACTTGGTCAAGGCGAACGATATAATAATTCATTGCACCAGCAACTCGGCTGTAAAATCAATTTTCTTGGGTACTGATTATCTACCCTGGCGTGAATTCATCCCCCACAGGATTGCGGTGCCTCCGCATTTCTTCCTGACATTTTCACAGTGGTTTCGTTACGCAATCTCTTGTGTAGTCTTCGCTAAGACACGTTGATTTCAGGTCGATAATTAAGTAACGGTTGTGTCCTTTTGAACGCGTTGTAGTCTCGGGTAGGTAAAGGGAACCTTCATTGGAATCTAATGGCACACATTCGATAGGCGAGTCCATTACATTGGAGATGGAAGACCATGCAAAGTGCTGTTGCCGGAAGTAGGTTCGCGCATTCAACGTGACAAGATTTGTTAATACGTTTCAAACATACTAAACGTAGTTTAATTGATGGCGGCTCGGGGCAAACGCAAGCTGCAGCTTCGGGTGTAAACGTCGGTCCCGAGTCTAAATTGGTAAACCGATTGACACTGCGAAGTCAAACGTGTGCACGTAAACTCACACTGGTTCGACGATGCTCTGCGCCAAGAACATCAAATTCCATTGAAAGTCCATGCCCCTAAGCAATTACAGTGATTCTCTTCCACATACGGACGATATAGAAACCTAGTCCCACAGCGATCTATCTGGCAATATGGATTCCAGTGCAACATTCGATTTAGATTTGCTTGATTAAGAGCATCCGTTAAAATGATACATACCGCGGCGCTCAGGTTAAAACGACACGCGGATGAAGATTAAACGAAATGTCAGAACGCAGAGAGAGACACGATAAATTGTCGCGAGAGATGTTTACGGGGCGAGTGCTGCCATTCGCTCGGGTATCTATCCTAGGTACAATGGGAACTCTTCTTTGCTTAGTGACGGCACGTGATGGCCGAAGCGAGTATAACACTGTTTTCGCAGCTTCCTGCATTCGCTCGGCCTGATAAGCATCGCATTTCCTGTCATCCGACACATTGGCAGCACGTATTGATTAACTTGGAATGAAGGTGCGACTATCGGTTCGGTGAGAGCGAAAAAGACAGTGGGAACACATTTCACGCCTCTCTTAATAAGAGCTAAATCTGTAATGGGTGTGTGAATGAAAAAAGGCAGTAGAGCATGAGTTCGAGCTGGGCTTGAGAGTTCAAGAGCGGATTAATTCGAAGCTTTCGTTTCAGTGAGGTGTTAACAGAATGCGATTCTTCAATTCCATCCTCTTGATAGAAGCAGCATTGCCCCGCCGAAGTCGGGAAAGCTTTTAAAACATTGCGTGTCAACGAGATTTACGATTGCCAAAGAGCAATAAATATCGTACTTTGAAAAGTTTCCTCGCCACCGCACCCTTCGCTCGCTGAATATTGCTAATTCTCGTTTGACAAACCGAACCGCGTACTTCTCAAGTGCATGAATGCGTTCCTCCAGCATGGTGCAGTCTTTTAAAAGCGCACTCAAACTTACAATTAATTGCTCGCCTCGCGGAGTTAGCGGAAACGGTGCGTAAAATTAGCAGCACTTCCGTCCAGGCCAGTTACGAAGGTGGTACACCCACCATGACTAAGTTGGAATAGCTTTTAAGAAATTACGCATCACCGGCATCTAGTTCGCCGATCCGCTACTAAATATCAGAGTGCAAACCGTGACCTGGGTACGAGGGAACTCCAGCAAAAGCTGGCAGACGTAGAGGTACCCTAATTTTACGTTCACTACCGACTATCCATTGCAGGTATGTGCACTGTACTATCCAGTTTTCAAGGAGTGCCAAAACAACCCTGCCTGTCTTCCTATATAGTTTCACTGGTATGTGGTATCTTAGTGTGCGGCGATTGCGCAATTTCCTTTTCGAGCGAGAGTAATTCGTGAGTGAATTGCTGTCTCAGGATTCCGCTAATAGCGGCAAGTAGACACAGCTCCGCTTCAGTTCGTCCAATACCATTATCACTCTTCTCTCCGTACTTTCAGTCGCAGTTTGTTACTCTCGCAAGTCGCAGTTCCTTAGGATTTTCATTGCAATTTAAAGTCTCCCATGGGCGATTCTAAGCTCTATTATCATCAGGATAATGACACGAAGTCGTCTTTATCGAAAGCTTGAACGAACGTATTTGCCGACTAACTTGTAATTGCATCCTCCGTTAAACTCCTAATGGGAATTCCACCAATCCATACATCGATAGGAGCACTGAAACATCGATGGCCTCTCGCCCCTAAGAGAGCCGTAACAGTGGAATTTCAAGAAGGCGATAACGGCAGCTGCGATAGGATTGGAGGTAGTGAGGTCTCTTCAAACGTAAATCACGTAGTTTCCAACGTCGCAGGAGCGGCGCCTCGGCAATGGGGTCATTTCTCTTTAAAAGGCTTTTAAGGCGATCCCCCGCGCGGCGATTTATGGCCGCGAGTACGTGGTAAATATGAACATCTCGCGCGTACGATTGGCCAGCTCCTAATTCAGTGCGACGATATTGCGGTAACCTCAGCGGGGCTGCGGCCGGCGGGATCTATCGCGATACACTGCGGTTTCATAAAGCAGATTTGCCGGGTCGGGAGAGAAAAGAAAAGCAGAGACAGCGAGGAGCGAGGAGAACACTCCCGGGAGAGGTCGGCTGCCGGAGGGAAAATCAATGAAATACAGGCACCAGAGCGACTAAACCTGATTTTTTCGCCGGCGCTATCCACTGAATTTATCGGCCAGATAAGCCCCCCGACTGAGGCTCCCTCGCCTCCCTTGTACCTACTCTGCGCCCAAGACACCCCCGCACTCAACTGAACCGGAAGAGTTGAATAGTTGCTATCAAGGAGATGAAAATCGATCTTAATGGCCAAGTGCCACCGAAAAACCAGAAACGATCGCTCCGTAACGCCATACATGACTCTTCATTGCTGATTAAGAATAGATGGATGCAGTTAAACTTTTAGTTCTCGTTGATAGTAGCAAGTACTCGATAATGCTCGAAGACGTCGATAAAACATTGTCAGTTTTCCAGTGGCTGTAGGGTATAAGAAATGTTCGGTGAACTATCTGCGAGCGACGAGTTCGCGTACTTGGTATTCTGAGCGTCTGAATTTGAGATGCACCAGATCGTTTCTTAAATTAACTTTGTTTACTAAGACCCAGCCAGGTAGTCACGAACCGATGCGCCTTCTAAGAGGTTACTAACAGCTTATACAGTACTTGTTTTGCTACTAGTTCCTCAAATGTCCTTTCGACGGAGGCGAGAGAGAATTCAATTGTAGATCGACAATACTTTCGAAGCTCTTTTGTACTATTCACTTGAAGATGGAATTTAAAAAAGATTAGTATGTAAAGCAGAGAATAGAAGGTAATTAATATTCATCGCGCAATGCGTCCGCCTCCTTTGAAATGAAAGTAAAGATTCACTCAAGCCTTATTAGCTTATTAAAATAATGAGCACCAATTAACCCTGAACTTCTGACCAAAGAGAGAGAATACACCAGGATTCTGCAATCTCAGGAACTGTTTCATCTCACAGCTCGATTTGCAAAAGCGCACTGGCACATTTGACCAACCGCACGTTTTACCTTCATCGGTCGGCCGATATTCGAAGCGTGTGAGGACGCCAGGGGCGAAGTGTCAAAGGGAAATTTAAATGCGGCAAAAGTGCAATTGCAACACTTTGCCGCTCATCTTGATAAATGGCTTCGTTAACAGCTTTCACGCTCCAACTTCTGTCACAAGCCCGTTCTCCTGTCGCATTTTTCCTTTTATCCAATCGCGTGCCTTCACCCGCCGGGATTTTCGCGGCTCTCTCACTGTCGCTTTCTGCTTACGAAGAGCTTATCCGCTCCATGTTCTCGGCAGTCTGAATTTTCTCAGAGAAGAGATACACCCGAGGCGATCAGATCCTCATAATAAACCTGACCGATGCTTGTCCCACTCAATGCCATCCAAAGCAATCAGCCGATATACTGATTCTCTTCATCCATTTGGAAACCTGGGCCTTATATACCCTTAAATAATTCAGGAAAGTATATAGGAAAAAAGGAGTGGATTGGTTAACAAAATGATACTGACATTCCAGATTAATCCGAGGTATTAAATGACAAGACACCATCATTTTGCAGACTTATATTCCCCTATTATGCGGTGATCTTATCAGGAATTGGAATTCATTTGGACTAGTTTTTCCAGTGACTTCTCTTTCTCCCGCTTTCTCTGTCTGATTAGATCGGAACGTAGAGCCCTCCGCGTTTCCTGTTTCCCCGAAGGGTCGTTTCTCCAGCCGCACTGAGCTCGTTCCACTCGGAGAAACGATGTCCTCCATTCTGAACTCGACCAGTGTTCCACGAGAAAAAATGTCCCGCACGACGACAGACAATTTTATCTACATGCTGGTTGCCATTTAGCGTCGTTCGTCCGTTCGCTTCATTAATTTCCCAAGGAGAACCGCTTCAGGAAATAGTCCACGCTTCCGTCGACCTGTCCCGTAAGGGATACTAGCTCTCTTTGCGATTTCTACTTTTTCCAGGGGACTTGTTCGTTGCAAGACGTAAGGAAAAATCACGACAACTATTCACCGAAACGCCATTGTACCTTTGTGCTCCCTAGTTTGAAGTAGAAAATAATTGGAAATGGAATTCTGGCTTAGGCGACTGTAAATGATTGTCAGGGGTAAAATAGAGGGGAGTCAAAGTGGGTCCCATAAATTCCATTGTGCACATCAATTTCCGAATTCACTGTATTCAATTATAAGGTAACGCTGCTACCCGGAATTCGTAATAGATTCCGATTGGAATTCGTGTCAAATAGTGTCCTTGTTAGGGGTGCACATTACGATCGTCCAATAAGTTACTTTATTCCCTAGTACGAATGGCTATTTCCTAAGCGTAAAAGTACTTGAAGAAGTCGCGTTTAAAGTAATTACAATAGGAACGAGAGAGGCATTTTAAACGATCGGAGACAGAATCTAATGGATTCTTATATAAAAAGTAAAGTGTATATACATATCATTGATGTATACAGTAGAAAAACGGATGCCATTATAGCTGTAAAAGATTTAACTTAGCTACATTTTAAAAATGAGTTTGAAAATACCATTTAACTGAACGGCCCGCGGCCATCACCGACAGTTCTCACCATTTGCGGGCGAGCAGTCGGCAAAAGCGCGAAAATTAATTAAAACATCTTCACTGGCATTCGGGAATGACGATTAATGGCATTCGCTGAATTTGCCGGGATAAAATAGTAGCCTGCCGATAATTCATGAGTAAGCCACGCTTCTTCATCCACCAATAAATCATTGATCATGCTTTCATTTTAGCCCCGTCATAGTCGTAGCTCATCGATTTACTTCTACTGAGAATGTAACGCAATCGGCAAGGTCACCGCTGATTGTATTCGGATTTGAACTGATCCCTATCAAAGCGATAATCGAGCAGAATTTCCTGATAAATCGATATTTTGTTAGCATAGTACTCAGAATATTCTGTCAAACTAAATTATGTTAATGTTTCGTTAACATTGTTGGATCAATGAAAGTGGAAACGAAAGCACGAACTAATTTCGCATAGATGATGGGAAAAGGTTAATTCGGTTTTCTTGTTAACAAGAGAAGCGAGATAGAGAAAGGGAGAGAGAGAGAGAGGGAGACAGGGAAGACAGAGAGAAGCCCTTACGCCAGCAGTAAAGGTGCCAACTGGGACACGATAAAATTCTCGATGACGCCCGGCGTGCCCGGCTGTCGGGAGTTTCTGTCGCTCGATTAATACGATAATTAACGGGGATCCAATTGGCTCCTGAGTGACCTCCACTACGGAAATACATGGACCGAGCCAACTTCAATTTCCACTCAACCAGCTCTCTCACCCTCACGGCCACTGCGAGAACTGCTTTCGATTACAAAAACAGACGGCAACGTCCCTCGAATTAAATCTTTCTCCCTTACGTGCGCAGAATCACGAATATTCCGGATGCGAGGCGGTGCTGATCGATTATAAAAAGTGCTCACGATTAAATAGGGAAGAAGCCAAGGTTTGCGATCACCAGAAAAGCTGCGTGATATACTACGACCTCGTGAACCCGAGAAGAAAATCGGATTTCATTCACGTAATCTTACAATGTATCTGGCAAGTAGATGTAACTCAGTTTAAGAGGGAAGTTTGGCGAACGAGTTTCGCCCGGGAAAAGTACGGGCATCCGATTGCGATCGATACGCGCACACGTGCGCGTGTACACAAAGTACTAGGGGGGAAAAGAAAGAGAGAGACTGAAAACATGAAACCGTGCAGCTTTGTTTACTTCTTTCCACCGAGATTTCGGTGGAAACGGAACAGTGTGTCTAGGATCATGTGAGATTCGACGCCATGATAGGAATAGGAAGTCCCTAGGAGCTCCGACGACATCGTCGATTCATTCTCGCGCTCTCTGTCAATCCGTCCGATCAGCTGACAGTGCTCCGTCAATTTACATGACGGATTTCCGGACCCCTTTATCGCTGACCCGTGGGATAAGCGTTGCCTTTTTCCACAGAGCTCCTTCTCCCTGCGACTACTGGCTGGAAAGTTTCGATCGCACTCAAGCCGAAAGGCGAAATCTTACGTGACTCGACTGGCATTTCCGGTTCTCTCTTTCCTTCCCTCTATCGCGCGTCTACTAGAGTACGCCCTTCACGTAGCGCGGCTCTAAGGCTCCCCTTTTTCTGTTCGCCATTGCTAGCAAGACGTAGGGCCGAGTGCTCAGGGAGACAGAAAGCATCTTAGAGGACGAATTCTCGCGGTTTCGCTCTCTTTCTACTCTATCGAGGAATGCAACTAGTGACGAAATCACAAAGTTCAGCGGGATTTCCCGCTATGTACTGAGCTGGACTCCTATAACCCTTCCTATTCCTACCTACATACGTCCTCGCTGATCCTCAAAGGTTTTACCCAGCGGATCGCTGCCCGCATTCTACTCTCCCTGATTCTTTCCACAAGTCTTTGCGGGTTTCAGCGCGACTAGTCGACCCGCGCTACTTTATGTACCTTTATGGATCGATCCCTACCCCACTTGGAATACTAAGGAATGTTTGAGATCGACTGGAAAAACGTAGACCCAATTCACCCTCTTCAAACACCATTTTTTCAAATTCAGGAATTTTATCTTATTTGCAGAATACTGAACATTCAACAGATTTAGAAGAAACATTATTCAGAGATGTATAGGAACTCTTAAAAAGTGTAGGAATATTTTATGCATATGTGAGAACAGTTTTGAACAGCATATGAGAACAGAAGAAAACTATGTTCATCGGAGACTTTTCAACGAGGTGCAGCATAAGTTAGAATGGTGCTGCAAGTGTCGGACCCAACGTATTCGACTAGCATATCCACTGAAAATGTTTGCGGTTCGTCGGAGTTTAAAATCGCCTTCGGAGGACGCTGCAGCCGGAATGTTGTGCTCGAGATACGACGCCAGGACAAAGTAAAGCTGGCATGGAATGGGCGCATTGATATACATATATAACATGTATTTACTTTTTCATTCCCTTCCCTCCTGCCGTATCTATTTCCACCGCGCTACCGTTCTTAGGCTCTCGCCTCCTCCACCCTGCGACCGATTCTCTCAAGTTGTTTTTCTGCCGTCCGGAGAATCCGATATTCCGTCGTGTATAAGAATTCTCATACCATTTTCTCCTGTTTCCAGGCAACTGCACCTGTGACTTTTGAATTCTGGATCATAGCTGTGTGCGAAGAAACTCAGAGAGAAGAGGAACGAAAGGAAAAAGAATTCCTAGAAAGGAAAGGCAATTCCGTGGGGCAATGGTCCATGGACAGTGTGGGAGAGGAAGAGAGATAGAGATGGGAGGGATTAACAATTAGTGAAATGTAGCTTGCATAAAGAATCCAATGGGAATGGGGAGTTCTCCTTAGTGAGGCTACTCAGACTTAATTTCGGTCGATTTGACTGTAATTATTTTATTCCAACAACCGTCGAGCTGTGAGAATAAAAATGCCCACCCTTCGGTGCGGCGACGAAAAGGCGTGTGGTGAAATTGGAAGAATAAATGGGCAGATTAATCTTGTGTTCAAGCCATAGCGATTCCCGGCTAATATGAACGTTCGTATGACACAGATTAAAGATTACAGATCATAGTCCTCACGTATACGTACAATTGCCCATCGTTTATTCACATTTTTTATATCATTCCTGAATCCATTAGACCGGAATGTTCGTGTACTTTGAGCTGTGAGTATTTCATTTGCAAAATGAATAGGGCGAAATAATGAGCCGCAGCTGTCTGGCACGATGGAAGTCAAAGGGACTATTTACTGGGAACTTTATTAAAAGAAATTTCCGGTACCCTTAATGTTCCCGTGCCCAATTTCTTCTCTCCTAAAGACGGGCTGCTTGGCCCGAGTAAATTTTCAACGGAACTCATTTCCTGGCACGCTCTCCTTCGCTTTTGCCGGCGTTAAAGACCTTTGCTCGTACACCCGATGAAAGTCTTCTGGTAAACGTAATGGTACGAGTAGTTTTACGAAAAAAGCGAAAAGCAAATTGTGTCAAGAAACGTCCTCCTATTGAAAGTCAGAGAAACCTACGATATGCATTCGATGATGCATGCATCTTTGTCAATGGGAATCCATAGAATCTACGTTTCCATATCCAAGGCAACTGTAGCGTCCTTGTCATTCCGAATCCCTGTTATCTCGAGAGTGAACGACTGAGAGTGTTCTCTTGCAGCAAGCATTCGACGCACCGCTCGTTCGCTCGCAGGCGAATGTATATATATACAAGCGAGTCTATCCGAAAATTGGATTTACTATCTGCTGCCTGTGGCTCGAAAGCCAAAATTGAGGAGGCGCGCGCTGAATCCACAGATTCGCGAGCACTATAACGGGAACAAGAAATCTGTATTTCGCCATGCAGCTTCAATTTCGCTGAGCCTCGTTTGTAACTTAACATGTGATATGCCTGTTTTACTTATCGCGCTATATTAAAGCAACTATTCAATATTAGAATGAACATGCGGTTGGTTACTACGAAGAAACTGGGCGTGAATGGATTCGCAAATACAAGTTAGATATTTCAGGGGATATTTTGGCGAGTTCGAGGGTTGAATGGAGCTGTCCTAACCCATGCCTAGCCAATAAATGAGAGAGACTTGCTGGGTTAACTCAACTCGCAACTCACGAGATGCGCAGGGAGCATCAAGTTTGCGAAGTATTAAAGAAGATACGTGTTTGCTGCAGGGAAATGCGACCTCTTGGCTCTTAGCCAGGCCATGGGTTACATTGGGCGAGTGCCTAACTACTTATATGCCCGCGAAGAGTATGGCTTGCAAGTGGAAATTTCGGTCTTCCGTATCTCGAACCCTTATGGCTTTCCTAGTGGAAAGTACTCGCGAGAGAAATAGTAATGGCCGCCCGAATAGTGAAGAATATTTTCTCTAACATAGAATTCTCCAACCACAGTTTGTATAATGCTTAATATATTCGAAGACCGTGAGGGACCACCTGCGACGAAGTTTATATGCTGCGAAAATTTGTCATTGCCGTAACGCAGCCGTTAATTATGGTGGCCAACTATTATGGAAGGCTGCACAGTTGGTGTAGCAACATGTGTTGCCCATTAAAGAATGTCGCCACCGCAATTTAGATGTTCTGGCCCCTTGATCCACTCAGTCTACCCTCAAAATTGTCGCTCGGCCTCCCATCACCACTGGTGTTCTCCGCCAAACTAATGACGGATCACGACCACTCTCGTTACCTTCTTGCTCTTTATATCCCCACTATTACCAGACCATCACTCTAATGATAGCCAAAGTTACCGAGAGTTTTCTCGTTTAGGTGCTATTAAAGGATGAATTTAAAATTTTGTATTCAAACCACTTCATCATTAGCCGTACGTGAAAATATGGAGACAAAGTTTGTCATGTATTGCAAAATTTACTATCGGTGATAGGTGCTAGAATAATGGCAGGAGATCGATAATATCGAATCCTATTGTACCTCGTTGACTCCAGCCTGACGATGCCCTGTTATTATTAGGCCACTATGCTGGTGGGGGATGCGCTAAACATTCTGCTCATTAAAGCGTAACAAGCTTCAGGTTACACTTAGGGCAGCGTGTGTATATCCTGCTACGGGATTGACGTAATTCCCATGGATGCTGCAGACGTTCCGATTGCTCGGCAAACCGTTCCATTTGTACTAGGGTTGGAATGTGGTCCGCACCTATTGTTGGTTGATGTATCGACCTATTTGAGTAGTAGAATCTTTCTACCTTAAATACAGTTTATTATTAAAGGTGCTGGATATCTCATTCCTCATACACCGTTTGATTTAATGGTCTACGTGGAATTACAAATGTCAAATGAATTTCTATCGATCGATAAAGTACATAACTTACTCGTGGCAACAGGGGACGAATGATGGAAAATGCGGCAAAATTAATTTCTGCGTGATAGCAAAATAAATATTACGCTCGCAACGCGAAGAAAAGCGGGCTGCATCATCCTTTACATAAACGAATGCGCCATGAATAGGAAAGCCGGTAAAACGTGTATTCTATACGTATATATGCATCAGATTTAAAAAAGCCATGGACGACATTTTCAGCAGACTGCTCTCGGCGGCTGGTACGTGTGAATTATGCGTCATTTCTGGGGCGTGAAGTTGTTGATTAGAGGAGATCCATCAGCAGCATATGCGGAAAAGTGAAGCCACGTGGATAAATTGTTAATATTAATAAAAAGAGAATGGCGTAACGTTAACGCACAGTGCTTTTCGCATTACTGACTATGCTATGAGGTGCAATGTTAATTAGTGCTGGCACGTTAATTTTCATCCGTGAATTAATCGTTCCCCCGAGACCTGGCGCGCCCGTCTCCTATACATTTTTGTATGATCGAAAATAAAAACCAAATCCCTTTGAAATTGAACTTTAAAAATTACACAAGAAGCGAATGTTTCTTTGCAGAATTTCCACATGTGGGCACTTAGAAGTTTAAATGGATGGTTCTGAATTGCAATCATGAGTTTCTAAAGTATGTCACGGGAAAGTGTGATAATCGGTGTTACATGTCGGGCGGAGCAAAGCGGGGCCACGGTCAACAAATGGCCATTCCGGTTCTCTGAAAGCGATATGGGATGAAACTGAGGCTCAGCAACTGCGAGGAGACTGGATCCCGAGCCGCTTTGATAAAATGTCCTGTCGACACAGTGGACGGGCTCAGCAAGACACCCGCGGTCTGTGTCATCGGATCGATATGCACTCACAATAGAAGCACCAGTCAGATTTACGGCAGTATTACACCCCTGTATCAACATTTAAATTCTCAGTGGTTCCACGCTCCCTTGCCAGCTCGATGCTTAAAGCTCTGTGTATTACGTGCCACCACTGCCAAGGAGGATCTAAATCATCTAATCAGAGCTACAAGGGTGGCATCGAATAAATTCTACCGCAACATAGTAATGCACTCACATCCCACCACCCACGACGATTGCCCGGGTGTAACTCCAATTTTGCATAATGTAATAAGCTTCACGTGTACCTCGAGTCTCAACTATTCCCGGTCCGAACCCCCAAAAGGCAAAACGTGCATTTCATCTAACGAAGAATTCTTCCAAGGAAAATTTGAGGATCCCATAAAAGAGAGACTTCTCATCGCGAGAACGATGGAATTAAATGTTTTGGGGCGCGCAACGATAAAAATAATATATCGCCACAGAGGCAGCGATGCGCACTGATTTTTTCGATCCGCAGGGGTAGAAAAGTTTCGTAGTGAGTTTCCTGGGGAATCCGGGGCTATCGTAAATCAAAGAGAATCGCGGGCGCAATACCGCTTTCTAGCTGCCGTTCGTGTCACGAAGTAAGTAAGTAGAAATAACTTTCTCGCTGCTCTTCGCTTGCGAAGATATTCAACGCACAAGTCTCGGGATAATACCACATATTTTGTAGATTTACTGTTATTACCAATGTAACACAGCGTGTAACTGCGATTTAAAGGGCATCGTGCTTGCTGTTTGAAAATAGACATTAAATCTTCTAAACATGCCGTTGAACTCATCAACAGCCGATTAATAAGAATTATCACATGAACAATATTAATAATATTCGCCATCTTAATTAACTTGGTACTTGTTCTTTTTCCGAAATCTAGAAAAGATCTAAAAAAAGTTTGTTCTTCTAATTCCACGAGTACCTATTCACGCGAGAAATGCCGCCGCTGAGTTGCCAAGAAAAGCGGAGAACTTTCATAACACGTTACGAAGTTTTTAAGTGTAGAAGAAATGCGAGCCAACGACACGGGCATCGGTGACATTTATAAAATCCCGTGAAAAATAGAATGGTTGAACTTCCCTGACAACACCATTGGCACACAAGAGCAGTAGTGACGTCGACATACATACATATATGTAGAAGAGCTTCTTCTAATCCTTGTGACGAAAAGCGAAAGGGGCGGAATCTCGAGTAGAATTTCTGTAATAGCGAATTTTCTTCATGAGATGCCAAAGTGCAGTTCTCACCGCTAGGGTTTTCGAGAATGACCAGCACAATCAGATACACTTTTTGCCAAAGTGTCCTGAGAACCTTAGCGGCAGATGCATAGCCCGAATTTCACAAGAGATACTTGAGCCAAGCAAGTCGCAAGTAAGATCCACTTAGAGCTTGGTGTACGGAAATTCCAACGTCCACAGGCCAAAAACTGTTACCCACACTGACTGGCAGACAGTGGCATTGGATGCTCTACGTAGTCTACCGTACATAATAAACGAAGTGCGTCCCAAAACGATGTTATCTAGTTTTCATGCCGACGGCTTCGCCCTGATTGGGTTAGCAGAGTTCCGAAACTCGACGTGTTGGAGTGACATGTGCCGGCAAAAACTTGACGCAAAGACAATGGAAACAAAGGGTTGCGGCGAGGGATAATGCGTTCCGCGGGTGATGGAAGGGCTCAAAATAGGAATGGAAGCCATTAGCTTATAGCTTATTTGTACCAGACCACACCATGACAGCAGGAGAAATACGAAAAAATTGATGATATGCGCGATAACGTCAACCCTCTAATATCCGGCCCATCTTTCTTACCGCTATGCAAATGGAACTACTGGATACTGCAGATAATTAAGTCGCGATTTAACATTACTATGTGAACAATAGGCAGACTAGAACAATGGCAGGATTAATTCGTTTGGTGCCAGGTGACCTAGAAACATACGGCCTTACACCAGACTCGAGTACAGACTTTTTTGAGTATATGTGCGGATAACCTATTTACGCTCGAAAAAAGTATCGTTTTCCATCGCACAATAAAAGCGGGCTAGTTGGTAGATTTTTCTCCATGAGACATATGTAAAAGCTGTTTCATTGGAAAGTTAGCGAATATAACAATTACACAGGGGAAAAATGTAATTCTCCACGGCACAGTATGACTGGTGCTCCAAACGATGTATATTTTGTTTCGTGTGATAGTTGAAAAAGAGTACTTGATTGGAAAGCAAGAGTTTCAGCAAATAAAGACACACGTGAAATTACTCCAACTCTTTATTCTCGGCTTGTAACTAGTATAATTGGCAATATGAACCAGCCCACTTTTAATTAGCCCACTTAACTAGGCTGAATGCGCGTACACATTTCCAAATCAAGTTAGCTGACAAATGAATGTAGAGTGCGAGTAGCTCCACCAGATTGGTACGAGTTGCAGTGCTTTTTCAAAATGTACCAGAGTAAACATTATCTAATATATTATTCAGTGAAAGGCGCGCGCTCGTGTACCGTGCTTTGGATGTAGATATAAATTTTGCAGCAGCCAATGCTACAGCTTGGTCGGACATAAACCACGCATGCAGGCTTACGTGATATTGCAAGCCGACATGCCAGGTACATCAAAGAGGATTTCGCCGCGAGTGAAATTTGTTTACCCACTTGCAGAATCGGAAGCTCGGGCTGGTCAAATGAATGATTATGCTAGCAAGCCGATATCAATGGGCGTGTCCCTTCCCTCAAAGTTTCATGTATAAAGGACAACAGTTTCCACATTCAGATATCAAGTATTGACTAGCGTGAGCGATGCATCTCTAGTGACTGAAAAAAATGACGTCCCTCACATATAATCCCAAGAAAAATTTTCCCTCCTTTTACTGCTACCTGCAGTCCGATTCTGTAGAGAACCATTCGGATGAATTATCAAACGTCGACGTGTATATACACATATAATTCTGATGTATTGCGCTGGTATTTGCATGAAATCAATGCCACTTTACGGTCAATACAGTAATGGTTAACGCTATCTGTGAGTCCCAGCGGGTGTCACGACCGGTCTGCGATGTATTTTGATATTGTACGTTATCTTCGACCCAGCGCACACTCCCCGTCCAATCTTGCGGATTAAAAATTTCATTATTTCCAGCTGTGATTATCCTCGGCGCGAAATTAGAACTAAATTGGCTGTTCGATCCCCTCTTGAATACGAATTCGAATGAAACGAACGAATCGAACCCACTAGATTTCCATACATTTTGCTGTACACTAGTTTGTCATGGAACTAGGGTATTCGATTGATCCAATTGTTTCGATTGATCCGCAACTAGCAATTACGCCGATGTGGCCAAGACTTACCGCTTTACATAATTAAACAGAGGACTTATTTGCGCGAGAGCATTTTCGGGAGAATAGTACAGTAGGAGCTCATTGATTGTGTCAGGTGAGATCTCCAGGGAATGGAGGAAAGTGGCCAGCGCCACCCGTGGCAGGTAAAGCAGTCGGTAGACTTTGTCCCCGGTCCCCGGACGGATAGCCGTGCAAAAGTCGCTTGATATTTTATTCATAGGCGAACTTATGTCATAAAAGGAATCCCCGCTTCCAAGTCCTAGCCTCCCAACACCATCGTCCTCCACCGATCTTCCTCCTCCTCTTCTTTCAGCGTTCTTTCCTGCCACTTCGACTTCCATTAGCCCGTGCGCGAATATCGTATTCAGGAGGAAGTACAAGCGAGAAAATAAAGTCGCGCGCATGAACGGAACCGCCACAGTGCACAAAAGAAGCGCCAGCACTTCCGAGCAAACTTGATTTGCTCCCTGAGCGAGGAATGCCGATTTAATTATGCCATTGTTAAGCAGTCCGCTTGCTTCTGTCTGGCCGTAACCTTATATCAAACTGCCTTTTAGATTGGACTGTCGAATTTTAATCTTGCCTACTTTGATGAAATCGAAGGCGGACTGATTTCCACAGTCTCGAGGCTAGAGCAGCCTGGGGCGTTTAAAATTTCTAAATAGCCATCGGAGACCGTGGGAACCCTTCAGGAAATGCTAATGGCCGCTCTGTTAAACGTTCGAGCTATTGGAAATGCATTAATCGTCGGGCTTTTGCTGTCTCAAAAACGACGACAGGAAAAACCCCCGCCGTCTTTTCATTTCTACTTTATCAGGCGTTCTCAACTTATCCTAGTTACCTTCAAATCTCAAATGGAAAGAGCACCTCGCCAAAAGATGTGTAAAGTGAAGCGGCTTTTTTTATACAATTTCTCGAATTTATGTAAAGATGCTCGTCAAAATCCATCAATTCGTAATTCGCCAATGCTGTACAAACCAATAAATAATTGCGGAAAGCTAATGGGAGGATAGCACGAAGGGAGCATACTTATCTCAAGCGCTGACCATTACATTCATCAAGATTTCAAACTGAGATACAAGCAGGCTGCTGTTTTAGCCTTAATGTGCCAAGATTACTACCTCCGTGCAAGCGCCTCGATATTTCCAGCCATTCCGCGACACTTCCGATTACTGTTTGATTCAAGCCACGGGAAAGAGAGAGGAAAAAAGGATCCATTGTGCGGGCGTTTAAAGGTTGCTTTTACCGGAGTCCCTTTCAATTACAAGGTTCATCGGAAGCAGGGACCTGCGGCAATGTACCGCGCATAGCAGCCACTATTTTTGATCGACCGCCACTTAGCTTCTCCAGCGACGGGGATGAAAATACTCGGCTGCGAGGGTGGCCAGCCCCGGGGTGGTACGGCACAGAATTAACAACGCACACACGCATACATGCGCCTGTCCCCACAGCACACAGACCACACACGAGAGTGAAAAGCAGCTGCGTGTGACGCTTGATTGATCGAGAATGTGTCAACTTCACGTTACAGTACGACGCGCCAATGCCTCGGCTCTATGCGACGCACGAGATAATAGAATTATAGCCGACATCTCAGCGCCAGGAAGACTCTCCGATGGGCAGGACCCGAACCTTTCTCGAACAGTTAGCTTAACGAAAGATTCCCCCTTTCCCGATGCTACTGGATCGAACATGTCCCAAAGCGAGGACAAACTTGGAGGAGAAAATATTTTCTGGAATTAAGAAAAAAGCAAGGGTTCATAGTCAAAATGTTGATCATACTAATAAAGACTACAGTTATCGTTTCCGTTCTGAATTGCAAGTAATCATGCAAGAATGCTAACGCTTCTAAACTGCAAGATCCCTTTTCTATCTTGTTACAGAAATTCTGTATTTCTCCTTGAAGGAAAGTTTAGATTGTCTCGAACCAGTAAAACTTTGAATGGACTTTATTCAAAAGGTCGAAGTGGCACTCTGATAATGAGATTTGGGAGTGAACACTCTGTAGATGATACAAGTTGCATTGAGTGGTATTTGAGATCCGAATGCCATTTATCACGCGGTCAGCAAACACATGTAAAGCCAGAAAGCAGTGCGGAAGAGAAGGAGAGACACAGGCAGGGTCGATGCGGTGGAAAGCAAATTACACCGAATTTCGTGTGTGGCAACCACCTGAGCTCGCACTGTTACCTGGCTGGCCGCGCACTGTTAGGTTCACCGCAATTGTCAGTGGGAGCACGCGATACACCTGACTCCGTGGGTGCGAGCACTTCTGTGTCTGGCATAATGCAGTGCCCTTCCAACTTCCCCATTGCCCAAGTAATGAATGATTACAAGTGATTGTTAGGAGCTTAATAAATAATCCACCAGCTGGGATGAAACTTTAAATCAACAATGAAGAATATTCGCGATAGTCACACTAGAAACAAAGACTTCTTTTCACTCTCTCAGGAGAATTGTATAGAATTGTATAGAAACAGCAATGAATTTGAAGTACAAGCTTTAGCTCTCTATTTGTGATAGAGTAAATGTATGATTTTGGTGTGAAATTCTCATTGCTGCTTCGAAGTAGTGACTCGAAGCCACAGCTTGTTAGCTGAACTGTGGAAGAGTATGAATGTCTCGCGTTTATAAATCCCAGATGTGCAAGGCTAGCTCGTGCTTGCTAGGCTAACAACCAGCTGGGCACAAAATTTGCCGTATTCGCGCTAGTTCGGTTGTACGCCGCAGACATCCACGGTAAATAATGAAACTTGAAAGACGACGAGGGGGTGCGAGACAGAGGTTGGAAACGAAGTAAAGCTCGCGCGAGCCGCAGAACTTGGCCAATGCACTCGGAAGTTTGCTAGCTTATCGTTAATTTCCCTGGAGGAGAGCAGTCTGACCGAAAACTTCTTGATTATTCCTGGCACTTGAGTAGTCGACGCTAGTAAGCCAGCAAGGCAGGAAGTAAGGAAAACAGAAGAGGCATTGGATGTCTACCGCGCGACTGCGGTTCTCGTATGCTGTCGATATTCGATGTGCATCGCTACAACATTGTTACTAGGAGAAATCGAGAGCGGCACATGCTCCTGATAATGGATATCCCCTAGGAACGTTTAAGTATACTCTATGAAAAGTGTGGGACAACGTTGTTAGGGCGGTACGACATCCTACATACATCGGCTCCGCCACCCCCTGAATCTCCGATAATGCCTGTAGCAGGTAGCCCGACTTTCCAAATAAAGTTAAACCTCGTAAGTTAGATCGAGCGCATAAAAGGTCCAAGCCAAAAGACTACGGTGTTTTCGTGTACCTTATATTTCACACAGTATCTCACTCGCCATTGACACTACTCGCCAAATTATTGAGAAATATTTGTTGAGTTATCACGAGCAGCACATCTATCACATTCGACTATTTTCCTCTATTACGAAGTGAGCATGCCTGGTGTGTCCGAGTTAAGGTGGCCTTTCTCACCGTGAACAATTTAATACCAGGGTTGTGCGCAACAGGCATTCAGCTGCAGCTGTACCGACCCGTATATCATAATCAGTAACGGAAACGTAAACTACGGCTGCTGTGAATGTGATTATCAACTTTGCTGATTATCAACTTCACGAGGGATCTCTGAATCGAATGGTTACTCTCCGCTCTTAAATCTCTTCAACTTCACCGCCACCATCTCTCGCTGCAGTATACTGCGGCCAAATTTCAACGCGATAAGTTATACTAGAGAGGAACTTCAATACACTGCCGCAATGCATTATATTCTCGCATCGTCATAGTCATTTAATACACGGATGCTGAGAAACAGCTTCATTATAAATTAAAAAATACTTCACAAAATATTTGAAGAAATAGACCATAAGATAGACAATATAGCGAGCAGGTGTACGGTAGTCGTGAGAGAGGAAGATTTTCTTTTTGTAAGTACATTAGTCCCTAGAGACCGAGGAGTACCATTTTCATGAGAGATACTGCTCTTCCACGGGAAAAAACCCGGGGCCGTAAGTCCTCTCAGTCTCAAAGAGAGCCCGTAATAAAATGCAGTAATTATGAAGTTAATCTGATACCGCTTGGCAATCCAGAGTTCTAAGTAACAGCGGGATCACATTAAATCCCGTAGTACGTAAGGTGAGTTCGTCTTCATGGATTCACTGGCGCAATGCAATTCCATATTCCACGTGGCTGGACTTCGCAGTGCGGGTGGACCGTGAAGCAGCTTTATGGTGGCCGGTGCGGCACGCCAATAAATTTAACGGAAGCGTGCGTAAATGCGGCGCAACAGGGCCACCAGCGGGCATACTGTAAATCGTAATCAGTTTAGTGCAGCTTGCAGCGACGACAGACTCCGGCATTTCGTGCCCCGGCTTGAAATGCCTGCCTATCAGAAGCCTGGCTGGAAAAGATGCGCGCGTGGCAGTAACTTCCCTTGCGTGGGATAATATTGGATTAGATGGAAATTCGTAGAAGCGTATACACATGAACTACAAATCCATTTTATATTTCACGGGGATAAGGGCAGACACTGATTACACTCTCTCCTGCCAATATTTTTTCCTTTTCTCTTCTTCAAAAGAAGTTGTAGGTTCTAGCTCGTGGAAATTGTTTTTGCAATTTCGAGCAATTGAAATTGTTCCGCGTAAGACCGACTAATTGTAAGTGCGAGGGAACCAGAAGTGGAGTGCAAAAAATTCTACGAGGCAGAAGCGGAAGTAGACGGACAAGGGAAATGGACGTGTTGATGGATTAGCTAACTTCTCCCTTCGGACGGCTAGAAGCCGGTAGACCTAATTGCCAATTGTTTCAACCCTTTTCTACAAGACGGCTTGTATTTCGAAATATCACATGGACTGCTCATGGCGTGCGAAGTCTTGCCGCCTTTTCAGATATTATCCATTGTGCTCGCCCGCTCGCCCGCTCGCCCGCTTGCCCGTATGTGGTCGGCAATTATTTTGGCGCTCTCTGTACTGCCACTCGGGGAAATTGAAATCGCGCGATCTGCGCCGGAGCTTCGCGCTCCTTCTTGCACCGCTTCGTTGGATTCTCGTGGTGCAATCCGCAACGTGTAATTGGGAAACTATCCACCCGCTAAAAGCAGATCCAATTTAGGCGAGTAACGAACGTCGTTATCGGCCCACGCGCGAGTCTCGCGCGACTACAATTGTTACAACCAGCCTTTTCTTAGCCAGCCTTATTCCTTACCACATCGTTCCTGTTCTTCCTATGAGTCATTTGTTTTATCGTCTGCTCGCGCATCAGTACAATGGAAATATGAATGAGTATTTTTAAAGTTCGCTAATAATTGAATGAATCTCTTTCACACTGTCCAAATGGTTATTTTAGTGAATCAAGATGAAAGGGAAAAGTATGAATTCTCATAAACCTTGCTAAGATTTTAGATTATTATTATTTGCAATGGATTAATTGAACTGATGTTTACACGAGAAACACTCATTTACTTTCGAAGAATATCGCTCGGAAGAATCGATAATGGAATATGCGAGTTACGTATTCCAAAGAAAATGGAAAATTCATCTCTCTTATTTAAATCGGAGTGTTCGCGACCAGGCATACCAATGAACAGAGAGAACGATCAGACACGCGATCAGTCTGGCATGCAAGTTCACGAGCGTGGACTTCGTGATCAAAGGCTCACGGTAGAAGTAAAAGGGGCTCGTGAATTGTTTGAATTTTAATTACAGTTATCAACGTGCGAGCATTCGGGCGCTTGTTCGCCAGTAAGAACGGAGGCTTAAGTCTCTCGCGAGTGGAATCCCTTCTAGCCAAATGACGGCCACTCTCTCGCCGAGATGATGGCCCATTCCTATTCAATTCACGCGTCGATAATGGAGTTTTCAGCTGCAACTAGCGCCGCGCGCTTTAAGCTCCTCCCGACTCCCATAATTTCCGTGACGACGCGTAACCGGCTGACAGAAGCGTCCTTTCGGCCCCGAGGGAGTTTCTCGCACTGAGCAGTGTCGCTCCGCGCCACTCTCTTTTCCCATTGCCCGCTGAACCGCTCTCGCCCGCCTCGCATCCGTTCATAAATCGCATTTGCAGCCGAGCTGCGTCCTGTTTTTCTCCAGCCATTTACGCGATACCCCTTCGCTCCAGACGTGAGCACGGCGAAACTTCATTTTGGCTCATTCTCCCTCTCTGTCTCCCGTGTTCCTGGCGATCCTGCTTTTGTTGTCTTGTCGCTATGCGCCTTTGCAGTGCCTGCAAGCCTCTTTGTCCCTGCCGGTGGTTTTCATTCTCACACGCTTTTGAACGGCGTCCCTCATCCCTCTTCGGCCTTTTCCTGCGACTCAAGTGCAATTATGGTTGTTAGCCTCTCCGTTAAAGCGAGCCCTTTGGGAATCTTTGAATGTCTGAAAGCTTTCTATCTTTTTAGATGATAGACTGCGCTTGTAAGAGACGCGTACTTCGTTCAATGCATACACAGCTTTCCACAGTTTAATTTCAAAATTATTGGGGTCGAAATGCTGCACGTTCGTTCGTAGCACTCAGTCGTGATTCGGCTTTTTACAGCATCAAGCTTCGAGTCCGAAATCGTCTTTTCTCTCTGTTCAATACCCCTGCATCGCGATTTCCCTGCATTTCCATCCTCGCAGCTCGCCCGTTTCCCGCAACTTTATCTCTCTTACTCCCTTTCTCTCGCTTTTTCCTTGATAGAACACCTTGCTTCCCTATTCTGAACTCCTGGGATATTCGCTTTTAAATCCACTTCCTGTATCTGCCGGGATTGGAGGGCGCCCCAGCCAGATACACGATCTGATTCGAGTCTCATTTCCTCCGCTGCGGAGCTCCATTCTTGCCTTAATTTCTCGAGATTAAAATCTATATTGTTCGCTGACTGTACGCCCTTGGGTATTATGGGCCCCTGCTCTAATGGACTCAATACCTGTATCGACACAATTGCGTCCCAGTGACTCACTTCATTTAGAGAAGTAATGATTTGATTTACCAGCCTTATAACATCATCCTGCCTCTTGCCACCGATAGTCATTCACTTTTCTCCAATACCTGCAATTTGTTATTTCTGCTCAATAGAGAGAAATACTTCAGTGTTTAACCAGTTTGTATAGGTAGATCTCGGCGTATGTTATGTATAGTAGTTATTAAACTAGAATATTTATACAGAATATCGTTTTGTATAACTAATCTGAGAAGTTTAATAAAAATATACGAAGTAGGTGGAACGAAAATATCCAATATTATCCGCAATTTTCTTGTTTTACCGGTGATCCTACAGTACTTTCCAGTTTTTAGTTGAAGCAAGGGGCCATATTTCATGTTATCAATCGGCTTTATCAAAAACGTAGCATTAGGAATACCAGTGTCCGTACGCATTTTACCGGAGCAGTAAATATAGATTTTATCAGATTATTACTGGGTATACTTTACACAGCGGCCCCAGAAGGTCGAACACGAACGTTTTCATTGTTTTCCCCTTCGTGGAATCTTTATTAGAAGGTATTATCCGTAATAGGGCGTTCAAAAATGCATGTAGCAATTCGAGAGACCGCTGGAGTCGAAACGTGATAACCTCCGGCAATAATGCAGAATGATTTGCGAGCTGAGGCAGTTGTGGCCTCCTAGTAGGATCTAATTCGCATAATGAGTCGACGAATGCAATGGCAAACTAGTCACACCGCGATAATATTATACCATGTCGGAGCATCGAACCAATAGGTATTAATCAGGAATGCATCAATGTATTGCTCCGCCATTATTGGCGGGCTAACATAAATTAACAGTGGCGTCTCAGCCCACCCGTTAGTATACTTCCGAAGGCACCGGAACCGCATATTAAATGACTTATTGTACCTGCCAAACTAGTGAAACATATTTGGCGAGTGATTACCGTTAAAACAGTGGGAAAATGTGGCAGTCAACGAATCAGCATTAATAGCCAAAGTTACGTGTCGAATACCTTTAATCGCGCGGTGTGGATAACTGCAAATGACGAAAATCGGGGTGCGGCGACCGAGAGAATAAATAGATCTTCCGTGTCTAGTAGCGACGGAGTGCGATGAGTGTTGGTTTACGCGACCACGCCGCCTGAGCAAGCAAAGGCCAGCGCAGATTTCTGTTTACACTTCTTATTAGCCCTTCGTGTTGAGACCGGTCACGTGTCATCTTTTTACCTAGCATTTCCCCACCAGCAATGCCTCTCCATTTATCCTTCCATCCAGGCGCAATTGATCCCAGGAAATTTGTGTTTCCTTTAACACGTCGAGCTATTACTTTGATTAGAATTAATGTTGGTTAACGTTCGACCAAAGTCGTCTAAGTTTCACAAGGTTTCCGAGCTGGAGCACAGTTTGCAGGACATCGAAGTGCCAGGAACTAATGGCGGCCGCGGCGCTCGCAAATCCGGGGCTCAGCGCTTGACAAATTTGACGTTTCATAATGGAACCATTCCACGGTAATGGTCCAATCAAATCGGGATTAAATGCAATTATATATTACGCCTAATACTAGGCGAAACAGGAATGCTGCCTGGAAGCAGTGAGTTCTTGCCACCACAGATGATGAAGAGTAAGGTCTGGCTGGGTTACTGCGAGATGGCAGAAGGCAAGGGTCCGAGAGTGCATTACCCTCTGCGTATATATACAGATATATATATGAAGGCTAGTGAGTGGTCCAGAGAGAATCTGATCTGCATAAAATTATCTCAGGATGGCTGTAACCCGTTATCAAATTATCTGACAATTTCGAGGTACTTGCTGAGTTGACCGACATTCTCACTAGATTATGATCCGTACGCCATCCCTAATGATATTCCGAATGTTACAAGTAAAGAGTGAGATTAGCAGCTTATGCTGATATTCCTACGAGATTATCGAAATCACACTTGCACGTCAGCGAATCCGATAAGAAAGCGCCTTTCGTCAAGTACGGAGAGATTTTGCGCCTGACTTAATTTGCCGCTTGCCACATTGCAGGTTTCATGGATGTAAGGAATTTGGCTGGAATTTTAAGGCTTTACCTCTTACGTGCGGATAAAATATAAATATAGAAAAATCCGTAACTTTGAAACGTCCAACAATGTGAAAAACAAATGAAAAAAATGAGTTTTACGAAGAACCATTAGTCTGCAGGAAAAATTCGTTATATTATTAATCTTTACTGTCAATACTAGTGAAGGTTCTCCCTACTTTTCCTTGGAGCATGTTTCTTGCTCTAATAAGTCGGGAGGTGTTCGTCTGAAGGTACTATTTTTTCTCGAAAAGCTCGCGTGTCACGAGTGACGAATGTCGCACCGAACTTTCAAAAGCCCCTGCCAGTAAGGATGGTAAAACGTAACACGATGAGTTACATGATCCCAATGACATCTGCTTCTGATGGACAACGGTTGGTAAGTAAGTACGTAAGACAGGAAAGTTTCCGGAAAAAGCACGACGCGAGACTCGAAGTGGAAAGCGAACAGAAAGAACTTGCAAGGTCACATAATTTATGGCTACTGACGTACGCCGGTGACAGCGAGGAAACGTTCCCTTATCCGGTTCCTAACCCTCCTTCTCCTTCCGTGTTCTCTCTTCGACATAGTCGCGCAAATGTCTGCCATAAAAGTGATTTTTCTATGCGCCTTTCCCGTCCTTTTACTCCCCGCCAGTTCTTCTTGCTTCTCATGAGCCTCGCTGTATATGCTAGAAGTAGGAAGAAAGCTTCCGAAGCTGTCCTACTACAATTGCTCAGGCGAACGATCGAGAGAATTGCTTCGCAATAAACGCGACAGTCCTATTCTAATTTGCTGTATGTATACGAGCAATCCACTTTGCCCGATTGCTAAGCGGCGCATCTGATTCTGTTTTAAGTCTTTTATACGACGTCCACCTTCCTAGACTCTTTGAACGGCGCCACGGTAAATTCTCCTTTGCGAATGCATGTATTAATTTTCTGCAATGCGGAGACATAACTTCTCGACGCAATAGGGCGAATTGAGAGTACGCAATAAACAAGTTTTATTCTTTTCACAAACGGCTCCCCATGGATTTATTTATCACGGATTGGCGTTCATACGACCAAAGGGCTTTGGACTTTAAGTTATGCGAAGTAGTAGAAAAATTATCGAAAGTATTTACCCACGCATCGATCCATCTTTGCTGTCACTCTTTCGATCCCCTTTTATATCGTATATGCTGCCGTTCCTGCGAGACGGCTTGCCAAACCTCCAATAATTTTATAGCCACTTACCCTTCGCTCGGCAGTTCGCAGTTTTCAGACTTTTCTTTCCACCATTTAGCTCTGCCTTCATAGTCGCGATAGAGAATTCTGGCGTCCTAAGCATTCAGGGATTATAGTATATTGCATAAACAACCATATGCATAGGAAAGATATACATTTTACATATTCGGGACACTTTTCAGAATGTCTTCTCATTCGAATAGAAAGTACAATTCTTCCAGTAGCTTCCTGCAGGAAGTGCTCACTACATCCTTGTCATCGTTTTGTGCCGAAGTGTAGTACTCTTTTTATGAAGGATTTTATGCTGCAGTGACGCAGCAGTGTCAAGTCGTCTAGCAAGAAATTTGAACAAAGTCACATTCTGGTAAAGGTGCCGCGCTAGAGAAGATATTGGCCCTTTTCTTCCCAAGTATTCGGTGACCACTTTTGAGATTCCGAGTCGCACAGAGAACCGTTCTCGCACCAGAACATACCACCTTAATTCCCGCGCGCGCGCTTCGGAATGTGCTGTACAGGGTGTAACAGATAGAATGAGACCAGTTCTTTACCATTGATTTATCGGTAATACCGACATTGCGTATTTGTTTTGGTAGCCGTGTAATGTCACTTGTGTCGTGTATCGCTGAGCACTACACGGAGTGAATTACGACAGATATCGGCGGCTTATAGATTAATTCACAAGATTAATAAATTAATCTTTAGAAGCCCTATTAGGGCTTTTTATAAGTTTTTTGTCATTCAAAAATTTGTGAAAAAATGAATTTTGAACTAAGGCTCTGGAAGTTATACCACTTCTTCCTTGATGCAAGAAAACATTCCCCACCAAATTTCAGTCCCGGAAAATGTCGGGAAGTATGGAAAACATGGGAAAAACCAAAAAAGTTAATTATTCAGGATCGGTTTTCTATGTGTTTTCGGTACAATTCCGGCATTTCTGCCACTAGTTTCATGTTTTCTATCCGTTTTGATACTCAAACAATCGAAATATCAAGCGTTCGTCCAAGTCCCAGAACCTTCGAAAAATCGAAAATTTGTGAAGGGGTACATATGGAAAAATTTGCGAAAAAATGAATTTTGAGCTAGAGCTCTGGAATTTATATCACTTCTTCCTTGATGCAAGAAAACATTCTCTACCAAATTTCAGCCCCTGAAAAGATCGGGAAGATTGCAAAACGTGGAAGAAACCGTCAGAGTCAGATAATTAATTATTTAGACTTTACACTTGACATTACACGGCTACCAAAACAATCACGTAATGTCCGTATTACCGATAATTCGATGGTAAAAAACTGATACCAAGCTATCTGTTACACCCCGTAGAGAGAAGGTACTTCAATTGTCCTGTAACCGCAATGAGATTGGCACGACGGATACACAATGAACCGAATGAATTCGTGAAAGTAAGGGCGTATTTATATCAATATCACTGAGGGGATGATCATTTATTCGTGCAATAGGCAAAGTTCTATGCTGAGGTGGACACGGATAAGGCAAGAGTTGACGAGTTAACTGAATTCTGCAGGACTTTTAAACGAAGTACGGACCTTCCTGGATGCTTCTACATTCTACCATCGCCCTGCCTCCCACCACAGACCCTCGCCGTAAGCCCTCAAAGACTTGAGAGGAGCTACGCTTCTAGGAGATCGACATAGTTGGAAATGGCTTTCACAGGAAGTTCTAACGTACCGTCGCTCCCGCATAAAGACCTAGTCCGCATATACATGAAATTTGTTTCCGGATTTTCTACGAAAACACGCTCGTTTGAGATTCCGTATCGGTGCGGAACTTGTCGGTGAGACTATTTTCTGAAATTCACGGAACGAAGGTTGCGATTTAGAGAAAATGTTACAAAGCTCGATCCATGCTTCTGTGGGCTGCTAACCGACTCGATAGTATTTTTCATATCGAAAAAGAGCAATCTACAAGGGAATTAATGTTCAACAATATTGTGACTCGTGAGAGAAAGTTCTGTCATAACAGTGACAGTGCATTGTGATGATGCAAATGAATAGTGGTAGTGTGCGCTGAGGAAAAAAGCTCGGGAAAAACGTTGTAGCCCGAGAGCGGCAGCGAGTTAGATATCCGCGATATCTTGGACCTGCCTGAGTGCAGAAGCTGTGTGTGAGCCAGTCGGGAACCAATTTGATGAACATTGTGCCCGCGGCACCTACAAACGCCTCCATAGTCCCACTTTGTGCTTCGTTTCGTTGCCCGGCAAATTGGAGGCAACTGACGGACACACGCAGATATGGGGAGATAGACGAACAGACGAACGTAGAAAGAGGGAGGGGCAGTGTTAAAGCGATACTTGAATCACCATAGAGAGGATGGGGGAGAGATAGAGAGAGAAATGGAAGCAAGCTTTACGATGAATAGGACTTTAACTATTGCAGCTTCTGTATCCTAGTACTCCAATTAAGGTCGATTAACAGCGAGGCGTCAGCTTCTAATGAAAAAGCCCTCACCGCCGTGGCTGCTCCCACGGAAAAATGATGCCGCAACTTTCCCGTGGATTTAGCTTTTCTTTTTCAGCGTTACCTCCTCTGCGCGGTCACAGGCTCTAGTAAAAGCAGAGATGCAAGAGAGAATTATCCCATAGTGGGACGTCTGACGGGCTTGAAAGGCGTTGAATTGCGACTATTAAAAGGTGCCACGTGTATATCACCGTCTTCCCCTTGTTTCAATCTCTCCATATTAAGCTCAAGTAAACTCAATTTAGCCAAACTAAACGGTACCCAGTTCCTTAATATCAAAAGGTACACTATTGAGTTGGAGGTTTGTTGATGTGAACTAGACATTCGCAGGGTCGTAAGCCTATAATACAGAAGTAAACATGATTGCTATCCGTGATTCTTACCGGGAAGTTGGTTTCCATTAAGTTAGAGAGCACGGAAGTGCAATGACGTTCAATCGTTCTGTTCACCAAGCTAGAAAGCTTGCACTCAGTGTGGTGGCAATCGCGTGTCTTGATTCTCAAGGCGTCGAATGTTTGAGAGAATCTTGAGTTCCTCCGACTCTCTGTGAGCGTACGTTTCGTTGCCTTCCCTTAGAATCACGGAAATGTGCACGTTGACCGCGTTTCTCTGCCATCGAAATGATGGGAGCAAAGTGCACCCCTAATCTGTTTCCCTTCGATATCGTCGATGGTTTTGTTCGCTCAGTGAAACCCTCCAAGAGTCCTCCTTCAACCAGTATCGCCTTCAATGGCGGCCATTGAGAAATCTGATAGAACGTTCGTATTATTGTATTATGGAGGAAGCAAATATTACTGTGAATTCGAGAGACAAGCAAATACTGGCATTCAGAAATAGATCGAATACCCTGTCACGTACATTTTATAATATTTTATAGATTTAAAAAAATATTATTAATCCAGAATAATTTGTTAATTTACGTCGATGATATTCCAACGTCTTCTAAAATAGGAGTAACGACAATAGTTTCTGGTGCCACTGATAATATCAACGGTTTGCCAATAGTAGGCCAGCCTTTCATGGTGTTCGGATAACGGCACTTTGGCTTGAAATTACCCAATGGCTTGTATATATTGCGGTACGATGATCAAGCTACTGCAATTGAGCGTATTCCAAATAGCTCGATCCTCTGGACGTAGACGTAGGTGAGGGCGAGGTACACAGATGCCCACACCGCCTCCCCAGGCATACACGTATCTACCACGCACCGGCGCATCGACATCGAACATTGAAGGCGTCGGGCTCCACTGTATTACATTCTCGGCATACACCGATGCGCGGTGCAGATATTCAAACATGTTTTCAGTCTAAGGTATAGTCGCATTATACTCGGGATTACAGTTGGTGTACTGCTCCCTAAACGTCGACGTGCGAGTCGGCTGCATCGAATTTCTAGGCCATAAAATATTCGCGTGAGCTTTCGTATTAGAAAGCAATATATCTGAGGATAATCGGAGTGCTCTACCTGCCTTATGCAGTGTGATGGAGACACATAATACAAGTCATAAATATCGATAATTCTGAATAAATGATTTTTTGCCCACGTTAACTGTCATCTGTATTGTACTTCGAATATTATTAGTTCCGGAGATGAATTACCAGCTGAGTAATAACGTAATTGATGAAAGTGTACAAAGTATGGGGGTGGTTTTTTCAGAGACTATTATCAAAATATTTGATTGATATATGTATCCACACGGTGCTCCGTGTAGTAAGTTGCCAGGGAATATGTGTTGATCTCATTCCAAGGAGCGAGAATTTCAGTTTTCCGTGGTAAATTCGGTATTCCCTTGCGGCCAAATTTTCGCTGGCACACCCCGGGTGCATACCAGATTTCCATTTCCCGACCACGGCAACATACGCCGCCCATCCCTCTCTATTTTTGTCAGATTGCTTCGTGCCAGGTCTCATTTGAAATTCCGCCGGGCGGCGTGCGCGACTTCTCTTAAGAACGTGCACACTCCACACATTTTACATTCGCCGTGGAGAGCAGCTTTTCTCCGAGTTCTCGTGTCCCATTCCTTCCAACCAGGCTGTTGTTCAGCGACCATTCTAATATCTCACACTCACTCCCGTCCTCCTGTCATCTTAGTCGTCGTTGCTCTGTCATCCTCTTATCTCCCATCGATTCCCGGCTCCCGATTTTCTTAGCTCGACGTCCTCTTCTTGCTTCTCGAGTCAAGACTACCGCGACGGAATGGAAACTCACAAATTTTGCAACTTTTTCATTTGTGAAAAGGCGGGGCGATGATGGTACTTAGGGATGATGGTTGCAGGGTGACATTCTAAAGGATCGACCTTTCGATGAGATTAGTGGAGATTTCTTTTCCCTCCATAAGTCGGAGAAGTCACGAACGGAGCGACTTCTCGGTGTACTTTACGAGGACATATCCGGACTGACGCGCATACGTATGCAGAACCATAAAGCGACAACGGGAGGAAGTGCGGATGCAGGCCTGGAAGGTGCTCTTCTGCGTCCGAGAGCCACAGAAGCAGCCGAGCTGTTGTCTTCCCCATCCGGGTTTATCACCGCAGATAAATCCACCCTATTTCCCGGGAGCTGTCCTTTTTGCCGCATTGTCCTGTGATAGTCTGCGCGCGTGCGCCCCCACAACATATGAATCGCAAGAACTTTCAACCCTTTGTCTCCACGCAAAATGGTTGGATGGAGTCAAGATATCCTGGCGTGGAACCAACACAAGGGTTTCAACCCCGTTCCAACTTGATTGATTCCCTTGCCGCCCGTCGTGAACGATATTTCCGGAAATGCATCGAGAAACGGTCCATGTTTCTCCGATTTATCACCCACCATTTTTGCAGACTTCCTACTACTGGGACGTACAGTGCGCGCGAGTGAAAAACGAAATACGACCGTACTGTCTTGGAGCCAGGCTTCCGTCAATTGGCTTACTTCCTTCGACAATGATTTATTACTCGGCGGAATCGGTAAGAAGAGGTAATCGGTAATACTCCGGAGAGCCATTACATAAACTTCAAAAGCTTTCTTAATTAATTATATGTTCTTCTGTGTGCGTTGTCTTTTTCCACGGTGATTTTAAAAGGCGATGAAACGCAAGGTGAAAAATGCTCAAGTACCTGTTTTAGTATCCAGACACGTTCTATGAATGAAGTTCGTGCCTTCAACTGCAATTTGACAGGGAAAACAAAGTTCAGCGGGCGAAAGCCCCAAGTGAAATGAACCCCAGTCCTCTGGTGACCCACGAACATGGCTATCGGTTTAATTACATCTCGGCCAGCAATTACGCTGCCTAATTTGGAAGGCAATTTCCAATGCAATTGTGTGCCAAACTAAATGTGAACTTTTCTCGCTTAGCGGCGGCCGTCGGCGCTTGCATGTTCCAACTGATTCTTCGCCGGAAACGGAATTATTTAGTTTAACTACGTGCAAGTGAGTGTTTGGTGTCAGGCCAAATTCCAAACGAAAGTGCGATTACTCGAGCTTTCGAAGTATTCTAAGGGGAAGCACGTGCACTTCCTTTCTTCGTCCAAATTCCTCACGAGTGCACTTTAATTCGATCGGAAGTGAAGTGAGAAGAAGTTGAAAGAGAGTGGGCGAGCGGCCCGCATAAAGAATCATGATTCGCCCATGGCTCACATTCAGCAGGCAGTAACGCCATTACTCACTGATAAGGGAGATAATTAGCACCAGACTCGCTAATTTACTCTCGGCAACTTGACATTTAGTGGCTTGCTTCGCGGCGATCGATTGCTGCGTTAGAGTTCGCCTTTAAAGCGACACGTATTACCGATTAATCAATTTCACTGATATTCTCGACAAAGTATTACTGATGAGTTACTTTAGTCTGGTGCACCAAAGCCAATTCCCTCCATAGGCTTACCACCTTGCTTGTTGCTCCTCGTGTTGCAGTAGTTGCGGCTTTCTGAATCACGGATTCTTTGCTAAACTGGAATTTACTAAAGCTCCATCGCGGCTGCTCAAATATGTACTCATACAATATTCATTGCATTTGAATATTCTTTAACACTAATGGGCTGGAGCAACGTCGATCGAATTACTTAACAAGTTTTCGCACGCTTTTGCCTTCGCTACGAATCCCCAATACTTCCCCAATTATGCAACTGACATTGCTAGAGTTTACAGTCCTGCCGGTCAACGAATCTAAAATTGCACACTCAAACTGGCGAGTAATCAATGAGAATTCCTAATAGCTCGTGGTTGAAGTGTACATGGGATCGGGAGTGACACTGAGTCATTGCATTACGAATCAACTGCTTGACCTAATGAACGGTATCCCAAGGTGATCCCTGTTTTGCCAAGCCACAGAGAGGATTTCGACTGTCAGCGCAATGACAACGGCTAACGACGGCGAAGAGTCACTAATTACCTAGGGGTAAATTGAATACTCCTGTACAGTGGGCAAGAGAGCAGGGTCTCAACCGATTTAAAGCCTCCATAGGAAGATTAACTTTCTGAATCCTAGGCCGCGAAAGCTGGCGATTCCAGGCCATCTTGCTGGAATCGACGCGAGCTCGTAGCAAGAGAAACCGCCAACTCCAAGATTAATGGCTGCACAGGTTAGCCGGGGGCAGTGATTAGGAGCCAATTAAGAGCCATTATACCACTTACCTTGATGTTACCCCAACCCATCTGGTACACACACCCGCCCTTCTCCCGCCGTTCTAAAATCTGCATAAAATACCTGACTTTATTACATACTGAAAGATCGATTTAATCGATTTTGGAATGTAATAATGTGATCAGCTCTAGCCAGACTTTCGCCGAGAATCTGCTAACATACGAGCGTATAATGAAGAGCCCTCGACCATATTGTAATCTTGGAGCTTAAATTGTAATTTTGATTATTGTATTTATAAACTGAAGAATTTGATAAAGACTCGAGGGTTTGAAATTTACGAAGCACGAATTGATAAAGTTTTATATTATTTCAAATTGATTGAGGACTAGAAATGTCAGACATGGAGGACGCGTCGAAGAACTATGCATCTTTGGGCGGACACTGGTCGATATGACAGTAAGCGCCAACTCAGCTGACCTCGACCGCTAGCCACGTTAACGAACTTCGCCGAATGTGTCACCCCATAAGTTATTAATGCCTCCGAGCATTTGGCACCATGGTGTAACACACACGCGGGGAGCACACGTGATCTCCGCGTCCTGATTTATGCACGAACAGGAATTCGATATTACCTTCGGCAATCTAGTGTATTTTATCTGCTCGCGTGTCGCCTGTTATAATTGGAGCGATGTATGCACGCACGGCCTTGACTAACGTAAACTGTTCAGCGAGCATATATCGTAATTTAAGTATAGTTTATCGGGACGCCAACACAGTTGCGGTTAACTGCTCTTCCGTGTACACAGTATAAGCCCGACGCACACAATTGGCTGAGACTTTGGTGCATTATTGGATTAAATTAAATCTGTTGTAGAAGTCGATTATATGAATTTAATGCTATCCCTTTCGGCTGGCGAAGGACATCAGAAAGTACGAGCAAGTCCACCAATGATGAATATTTGAATACCTGGAGCCAAGAAGAATTATACGCTTCTCGATGTACGTCTGTCATTTCTACCGAAAGCGAAGTAGAGCCGGGTAAGCTCGTTCCTTGCTGAATGCGAATACGTCCTTTGTAGGATGAGTATCATGTCATTCTAACCATCGATCGTTCGTGTTTCTTTATGAATTACATAATGCCTGTTATACCCCCTTGAAATGAAAGTCCCCAGTTACGTCACGCCATCCTGCTTTCACGAGTACCGTGAAAGTGGTCTTCACAAGGCTTTTGGAACACGGATGTTTACAGACGCGCGTTCACCCGGGGGGTGGAACTTTTGTTTCAGCGCTCGCGCGGTTGACGTAGTTTATTAGGTCGGGCAACAAGGATCCATTAATGGGATCACAAAATAAATCAGACAGCACACGCGACAGGGACTGAACTTCGAAGTCCCAAGTTACTTTAAGCATCAAGTGATTACCAGGACTAATCCGGCGATATAAACTTTTGTAATACGACTTAGCCCAGGGGTGAGCACACGCGCTTTTCCAGATGCTTGCCTCAGCCGAGCTTTGATATTAAAGAAAAGACGCGGTAGACGATAAAATTCAATAAGTCGCCCGGAATATTTGAACGAATTGCATTCTTCGACGGAAAGTGGCATACTTAGAAGTGAAATTATGTTTTCCCAAACCGCCGCCGCCTCTGCCCTCGCGCATATTGCGTGAGGTAAGAAGATCACCGCACCACTGGCTCTATCATTGAATTCTACCGGAAGAGCACGGAATTCTCTTCGGGATGGGAATCAAGTCCGCCGCAATAACGACGCCGGCGAACGCCAGCATATAAGCAAATTTCAAGGCTTTCTGCTGAAATAACGACTTGTTTTTCGCATTCACCATTCCTTTCCGTGTTACCGAACAGAGGTACTGCATTACTCGCTGGGTGGGAAGACTGCTTATAACTCTAGAAACTCTTAACTCTTACTTTCCCTGTACATTTATTGTGACTGCTCTTTTCTTCAGGCTGACAACGCACGCAATTTCTATGACTCCTTGACAATATCATTCTTTCCCTATCTCGAACAAATTCTACTTTACTTTTCCTTCCAGAACAAACATATTAAAAGCTTTTCCTTATTTATACTATTATAAGTAGATTGCGGAAGTTTATGCAAGGTTCTAAAGGCAGAAGTATATAAAATATACGTAATGTTCTCTGCGTGAACGATTAAAGATATTTACTCGCTTATAATAGATAAACGAAAGTCTGTATATATTACCATCAATGCCTGCACTTTCCCAAATACTTCCAGACTTTACAATAATAAGTCTGACATTCTAAGATATAAGTCTTTAGTGATAGGTGTTTCAAAGTCCAGCTAATAGACGCGTGGTCCAGTTTACCTGTGCTGGATTAAATCAGACCCTTTCCACGCCACGGTAACAGTAAATAAGAGCAGGGCAAACAATGTGCAGCGCTGTTTGCTGATCGAAAATTGGTATTTACAGGAAACCCAATAGGAGCCGACGGTGGCGGAAGGAAAGTGAAACAGCGGTCGCGAGCTTGATAATACCAGGGTGCAATGTGAAGCCTTTCTCCCGTTCCGCGATATCGTCACTTTTCTCGGGGGAAATCGAAACGAATTCCCCAACCCCGGCTCTCTCTGGCAATCCAAGCCACAAATAATTGTCACCCCTCCAGTAATATCCAGCGGCGTGTATACACGCTGTTAAAACACGACTCGTGCCACTTCAAGCACGAACAAAGTGGTAACTCTAGTTTCAATTTGCGAGTTGAAAGTAACACGCCATACAAACTTGTGTACACGTTCAATTACCACGCTTTAACTTTCGAGTTGACAACTTTCTGAATTTTCACTTGTCTCGCACAAATGATTTCTAAGTCAGCCCGGTGGGGTTAGTGTAATTGGAAAACTGAGTTGGAATAGTGGAGCCTGAAGGTTTTACTAAACACTGGCGATGACACGCTCTGAAAATGTAGGCAACTAGGCAAGTGCTGCGAAGTATGTAATTAGCCATTACCTCGAAAGTTAACATTCTGCTTGGGTTAAAAGGGGGATGGGGCCTTTCTGCTAGCAATGGCTTCTGTCTCTTCCGAGAGAGAGAGAGAGCCTCTGACCAGTAGGAATGACCGCGGCAAGAGAGCGGGTCCTTAAGAGCGTGATAAAAGAATCCCATTTCGCACGAGTGGTCCATGCGAAAATAGACTCTTCCACGTCTTCAGCATCACAGACCAGCGGAATTCCCGCTCCGGATACTTGCTCTCCACATCGAAATAACAGGTACACGTATACCAACATACCGTACCAGCGTACGTAGTACACTGATGCCGGTCGGCTGCAACAAACGCTTCATCGATTACGCCCGCTAGGTTTCGCCGCACGGCGAATGCGATTTCCTTCGGAAAATAGAGGGAAGATACGTTTGTGTTGGTGCCGCAGAGAAAAGGAGGCTGAGGCACGATGCCCGGTTAGTGGCGCGGCATGTTATTGGATTCCGGCCGGCCTCTGAATAAGGTTCATTCGATTTTTACGTCTGATCGCGGGAACGCTAACTACGCCTTTAAACTCGATGAATCCACTCACTCACCCGGCACTGTTGTATCGTTGTGTTCTATCAGGCAAAAACGATAAGGATGGAGTTCGCCAGGAAGCATTACGTTTCAGTTCGCGCAGTTAATAAAAGCTAGGTGTTCTTCTCTGTTGAAAGGTAGTCAGATGCTGCTCGTATTATACAATCAGATTAGCCTTAGGGTGAAGAGTATACGATGAAAAGCAGTGCGCCAGTGCGCGCGTTACTACGGAACAATTAAAGCGGAACATTAGTACTGAAATATTCATTGCTAATTAGTAATTAGCACACCGCTGGCAAGTTGTTACACGGGAAGGAACCTGCGGTTACACTGACCCGGCCGGTATTCGTTTGCATAAGGTACGCCGCCACTACGTGCATCAGCACTGCGCATTCAACTTTCAGCAGAACCCTTACAAAATTTCCAAAACATAAAATAATTGCGACCGAAGTAATTCCAAATAATATTATTACTCCTTCAGTCTCGCTTTTGTTATTTCATTAGGGGAGCCAATGTTTGCAATATGAGGAGAAAGAGCGAACATATTTATATGCCAACATTACACAAGCTGCAATTTTTCCATCTACTTCGAAAAAACTGTACGTCTCGACAGCGAAATTAAACGATTGCTTCGGGCGTCGATGCTCGTTTCTGACGAAAATACACAGAGCAGCCGCGCCGAATTGAAAGAACACGCGCACAAAATATACTATAAACACAGGCGGACTGGATACGCCGGATGCCAAAGTATTCGCGTAGATTGAAGTGACGGTAAAGCATCATCCGGTTTAATTTACCAGGGCGCAGCAGACGGCGGCACCTCCACCGTCGGGACGCCACTGTAATTTTCCATTTAGAGCCGAGGAGGAGTGCATTTAAGCGCAGTGCACTTGGATTTAACGTAACAGTAGTTACACTTACGCTATAACAAGTTGTACCGGAACGAGATACACCAGTACTACTGGAGTAGTGGCGGCTCTATTTTTCCAGTCCACCAACGGCGAGTGAATTTTCATTCAATTTACATTTGTATAGCGTCGGACCTGTCTGCCACAGGTCCGACGCTCTTAATTTCACTGTAACTCTTACTTATAACGTAGTCGTTATTAAATCCCACTTCCAAGAGGGAGAAAAACTTCCGCGCACATCAATCAGACCTGTGTGATGTCCAACGTGATACGAGGAGATCGATTATGACTTATGTGCTGGTCCGTCATCAGGAGCACTTTCATCCACACTGTTCGCCCGGGTTCATCTTCTCTATTTGTCACTCTCGAATGGCTGGGCAAATAAGGACATTGCCGCAAAATCGCGCCATGTTTGAATAGCGCTCGAAACTTCCTCGGAGCCGTGACAAAGTTTCCCCGCCGGACAACACTCGCCTCCGTTTAAAGGCTTTTCGCGCTTACATCGACGGAGTCCATGAACACACGAGGGAAGCCGGATGCCCTATCAAAACGAGCCGAGCAATCGTGCCACCGAAATTATTTGGCAAACGCAAACTCTCGTTTCGCCCGACGCTGTTCTAGTAATGAAATTGCTATTACGCCCACTGGACAGTCTCGTGTGAACCTTATGTTCCATCGCTGGCTTATATTTTCCCCTTTTTCCAAAAAACAACGAACTTTTCTGTATCTTTCCCCGATTTCCCTTTTTTCGGGTCTGGCACTAGTAGCTATTTACCGCCGCCTTATTTGCTTCTACTGGCTCGAGGTGCGAGCACATATTGCGCTATGCTTCCAGCGGTAACAGTAACATACATGTGATACGTATCTTGTGCAACTACTTTCGCGATGCCTCTTGCAGGCGCATTGTTCCTATTAAACACAAGCCTTGTGCCGCACCCAGGAATACCCGAGAGCATATGTTTTTCCGATAAGGGGCCCGAAATGCTGCCAAGTGCAATCGCAGCCTGGACCAAGAATAATGTGATCGGTCCGGCAAGATAAAAGAGCATATATCTTACAGGACACACGACACGCTGTATCTTTAAACTAATCATATAAAACCCATAATTAGCTCATTCCGGTTGCCTCGCATAATCATTCTGCGGTATTAAGGACAATATTTCCCTACTTTCTTTCCCACCCAACCGTCCAGTTCTGCACGCGTGTACAATTAATTTCACTTGATGAAGAGACCAAGGGTGCATTATTAATAACGCACACGCGTCACCGCACGCAATTTCATTTGCGGGCGTTAAATTGTCAGCGGAATATGTTACGTGTAAACATGTTCCTGTGCATTACGAAACACATGTCCACTGCACGAAGTACCGTATAAAGTTGGGGTATTTGCAAACCTAATTAATAAAGGCGATCGAAAGTGCTCCGGGGTAAACATTTCAGCACTCACCATCAATTCAAGAGATATTTGGTCGAGCTTACTTTCAATCAACGACGGCGCGATTGCTCTCACTCTTCAAACGTGGACACTTGCCAATGAAATAAAGCAACCCTGCTCCCTCACATACCGATGAGCTCCAATCATTTTTTCTGTAGCTCTATTTGTAAACTGAAGCTGATCGAAATTGAATAAGGCTCAATCTTTCAGAAATAGAGTGGCAGGGTGAGGGCAGCGTGCTCCTTGGCATTAAAAAGCTGGAGACAGGGCTAACGATGATAAGCGCATCAATTCAAGGAAAATGGGTGTTAGTCGTCCAAGTTCAATAAATCGGTGGATCAAAGAACAGCGACTATCAGCCTCCGGATTGCTCGCTGAGTGGAAGGAGCAGCCATCATCGTTTATTCGATCATTAATCATTCGGGAGCATCTGCGATGTGGAAGGCGACCGCCTTTACCGAAGGACGACGAACTCCCCCGACCATGATAAGGGTGCCTAGGCATGCAGACTCAGTGGCGAACGAGAATTCTCACGGTTTCACGCTGGTGCCAGTTTTACTCACTAAAGCTAAGAAGATCGACGAGACTACTAGCTCACGTTGCTTTATTGCGGCAATGCCCCCTATTACCAGCAACCCACATGAAACAGACGCGGGGGAGTCAAGATACCTGCAGAGGTCTCAATCAACCTTCCAATTTTTCTCATTCTGAACATCTGTCCGCACCTTACAATGACTATTAACTCAATATTGCCGTATTACTAAAAGTAAATCAAAGTAAAGTGAAGTGCCAAAAATAAATCAGTTATTTGGAAATATCTGACTTTACACGATAAACGTCGATAGCACGATCGAATAGAAGTTTGTAATTGGCAGTCCTGCGTCCCTATTGCCCACAGTTTGTATTAAAAAACAATTTTTTCGCACGGGTGTTTTTAGCAGCGAACCTTTATTACCACAGACGCCCGTGCAGTTCAATTATCGTTTCAGCGATGAATTCTACTTTCAACGACAGCTCGATAAAATCGAGTTAGCTGTATGTTGCATACGTGATGGGCGATTTCTACCATTTTACGTGTGTGTGCGCGATGTGCTTGTGTAAGTAAGGCTGACCAACTGATATTTTGAAGTCCAGCACAAAGAACGAAAATCGTGTACATCGTTAGCGATTTAACGGTAATTGCTGTGTAATGCATATGTAATGGGACACCTAGCATGTGCAATACCAGTTGAGCCGTCAATGAGTAAATTACATGATATATTCAGCCTGTCAAAAGCAGTCCGAACTTGCAGATGCCCAAAGTTTACCAAGTAAATTATGGCACGTTCACGCCAGGGTTCATTTGATATTTACGTGCAATTTTGCCACCTGCAGAATGCCCTAGAATTTCGTGGAAAGTATAGTCTCTAGCTCTGTCCATCCGCTGAAACTTGTAAATTAGTATCTTTGCAATCTCATACAGTGAAAATATCGACAAAATTGAAAACACCACTAGAATCTTTTTGATATAGTGTCGATGTAACGCGAGACCGGGCGATTCAATTTACGCGAATTAATCAGCAAAATATTTCCGCTTGGTTTTGTTTTTGGAGGTGTGTAAACATTCAATCACTGTTGCCGTTATCCACCGCGAAAATTCCTTGCGAAATCAGTGTTACGTGCAGGCAATAGTTCAACCAGAGCGTGTCAGGGTCAGCGTGTCCTCTCTAATGTTTGAATTCACCAGGGATCTTGAAGAAAAAAAGGCAAGAAAAAGCGGAGGCAAGCAGGGGAAAACAGTCCAACGGGACTTATTACAACAACTGCGCATCGCGGTGAGTTGTCGTTCTCGCGTTTTTCTCCATGAACCTCTATTTTCATTCGCTCGACCTGTGGGTCGACAGTATTTGTGAAAGCTAACGCCAGGAAATTCGTTGGGTGGCGTGGAGCTTCCCATACCGACGAACCAGATGCATGCAAAACTCCGTCAACTCCGTTTCTCATTTCGTACGATAGAAATATCTATTTTATGCGTCCCGTCGTCAACACTTTGCTATTTTCTTATAATGCCATACCAAAAGTGAAAAAGGTTTCGAAATGCTGTTTTTATTCTCCCAACGAAACAACGTGTCGCTATAAATATTCTATTGCTAAAAGGAAACTCTCATGGAAAAATTATGATGTTGAATTAAAAACGCGTTCAGGTCTTGTGAATTTCTATCACATTGCGGACACATTCTAAATATTACGCCCATTGCCTGATCAATAGTGTTCAGTTTCCCACGAACGGTGCTTTCTATGAGACGCTCGTAACTCTCTCGAAAGCAGTAAGGTTTAATGAAGCTCTTACGGCATCGGTGGGTCTAGATATATCCGTTGAATTGACAAATAAAGCTATTTAAACGATAAAACGCTTGGCACGATTGATTTTACGGACGATTGCCCATCGTTACCGATTCAACCGGAGCAGAGGTCGCAATTTTTCTCTCTGTCCACGTAATATATCTCGTTCCAACTGCAGATGAGGCTATTCTCCATTTGGTGTGAAGCGTTAATTAAACCATAAACGACTCTCCACGCTTACAGAGCAGTCTACACATATTTCCCTAGATTCTAAGAGACTTTAACATTTCTTTTCGTTTCCTTTAAAAAGAATCAACCAGTGAAATTGAAGATTGGATGCGTGGTCCACTTTATCAAACCACGAAGTTAGTCAAGCTCTACTGATCCCACTTTCCGATTAGTCTACCACCCTTCTAACCCGAACACTTCATAGTGATTAGTTTCAACATGTATGGGTTTTAATCCCTCGCGAGTAGAATCCTCTTGTAACATGGCATACTCGGCGGAGAGTCATTTATTACTATCCCCGCTCTGCAAGTAGAACACACCGTCAGTAGCCGATAGATTTATTCGTGTTTTCGTGTCTGTTCTGCAAGGCAGCTCGTAATCCTCAAGGATTACCGCATCGAACGAGCCGAGCGATTGAAATCGGATTGCTGCTCGCCAGGATGGCTTATTCAGGGGGAAAAAGCTGCGGAATAGCGGGATGACATGCGAAATCGGAAGGACTTTCAGTGGAAGAGAAAGGAAGCATGGTGCTAGAGTGGAATCGAACGTTAGAAACTGATCGCCTTCCTTGGATTAAAGATCAGTAGTAACTCTACCTAACATTTTTCTATTTAACTTCACTTTCACGTTATTGCCCGTAAAGTCTAGGATATTTTAATTATTTTCAACGTCAATATAGCAGTTCTATCTATGATCGGAATTTTCAAGACCCCGATAGAGTTGAATTTTCTTGGTAAAGGTAAGAACGTCGTCTAGGCGGATTTGGCGAGGAAAGTAGCCTCCGGAAACGATGCTGGTTGCTTGATCGAAAACTAAAGCGGTGAACCAGGGCGAACTTCTATTTACCGTCGCGTTGCAGTATCAGCTAGTACTACGTAAACTGCATGGAAATATATTTCCCAACGTAAGAAGCGCGTCCAGCAAAGAGCCACTCGATCCGGAGATCCGATTTTTCCTCGCTTCCGACGATAGCCTACTCGTTGACGCAGTAGACTCAAGAACTACCACTCAAAAGGAATATTGATGGTTTCAGCTGTCCATTAGAGACTTGGCATCGAGAGGAAGCGACATCGAGCATGCCGATTTCCAATACCTAATATTCTCAAACGCGTTCTTACACTCAGACTTAAGTTGGTTCCAATAAGTCTCAGATTCCCAAACTTCTTTTTCACTTACTGCGGTAACTGCGCGGAGAAAAGATTTTACTGGAGGTAGAGCAGCGAAGTGAGGAATGGTTTCTCACAAAAGTTAAAATCATAAACGGATGAAGCGGTCCAACGCCGAGATAACGTCGAGATAAGCGAATGGTAAATGTAAATCGCGGATAGCCAGTACAGACTGCCATTCATTCGAGCGGTGTTCCGTTCCTCCGTTTTTGCCATTTCCAACCAGCCAACATTAAGCCAACCTCCCGTGACGTTGCTATTGTTGCCGCCTATATAACCGGTAGCCATTTTGGCGCAATGTTTTCGCGGTATCAGCACGTAGCAATGCGGCGGCGCATTCAACAAGTCACAGTGGCACAGTAGAGCAGGATGACGCGCGTCCTGCCTATTTATGTGCCCAATGAATTGTTTATATGGTACACCAGTGCAAGGTGGTTGACAATGTACGCTTCACTCTGCACGATGGAATGCACATGCCACTCAAATACATGTACAGCATACTCAAGCAATTCTGTCAATTTTTTATATTTATAACCAAAACCGACCACGCTGTGCGCATGGCCCGTGTACTTCTGATGAAAACATCGTAATTATAAAGATGCATGTTGAAGAGTATTTTTTATATTTTACATCGAACAATTTAAGATCCTGTGATAGGGGCTTCGTGCAGTAGAGTCCTTATAAGTAACATTCCCCCTTGTTCACCCGAATTAAAAATACATCTGCTATTCTGTCACCAAGGTAGTCCGATCGATCAATATCAACCTTGTAGCAGAGGAAGAGGTAAAGTGAGTGGGATGGAGAAGTTGGCTGGCGTGCCTGCTACTCGGATCATTTACTGTTTGTTAACTCGAATATCAGGACAAAAAGTTATTAGCGTCATGTGTTGGTAACTCGGCAGCTGTAATCTCTCAGACTGTCAGGGAAAGTCTGCAACACAGCTTAAAGTGCAATCCCTGTGCGGATGCGGTAACTTGCTTAGCTACATTGAGTTGTGGTCGGACCTTGTATCTCAGACTCATCGTCTTTTCAATTACGCCCGTGTAATAAGCCTTTCACCTTCTAATAGATAATATTGACAGTAATAGGAAAAGCTGAAGTTTGATGAAGCTGCTATCTCTCTCTCTTCCCAAAACTTTAGCATTTTGTCGTACTTTTGAATCAATGATCCGAGTAGAGTTAAGTGATACAAACTTCGATGCGTACAAGAATTTCGCGTTTAAATTAAAAGTGGAAGAATACACTGAGTAGTTCTCCTTTATTCAAGCACAGCCGTTTCAAAGTCCAGGCACGCAAAAAGCCTGTCACTTCGCATCTACAAGGTAAACGAAAAACCCCTTAGCCCCAGTTCCTGAGAAATGAAGTTTGAACTTTTACGCTTGCTGACTTTTCCACAAACTTTACGTAAAACGGAGTAAGAGTGGAAGAAACTTATTCACTTCGGCGGTAATCGACAAGAAAAGATCGGAATCAGTTTAGTATTGAAAGCTTCTATAATTAATTCATACCCCGCCATCCATATTCTTTGTCGTTCAATTAATTACACCAAGGAAGTTAATCCGAAATATTTTCCAAAGCGTAGATTAATATTATATGACAAGATTTCTTCGTGAAAAACGTCGTTAGATTATATTACAACCGGTTCTTAAATAAAGCTGATTCATTAATACGTGAGTCTTATAAGTCCAGCACCATGAAAATAGCCAAGAAAGGCGTGAACTTTGTTATACGAACTGGCGGCACGTTAATTAATTCAATACCGTATAATTTCCACGATATACCTGGCGTTTGTTAATGCATGTAAGCTAACTTAGCACCGTTAGCATTAATAATTGCCAACATAGCCAAACATTATTCATATCCGTTCGACTGGTGGTAAAGCCTGTAATGGCAAGTGATTCGTTTCCCCGATGTAACACGTTAATTACTATTAGCCTCGCTAATTCGCTAACAGAGAGAGAGTGCAATTGCATCATTAATCGCGGTCGGATAGGCAACGAAAAAATGTGGGGCTTTGATAAACGCGTCGAATAGCGGAGCATGTTAGTGGCCGAACATTCGTCTCTTGAATGGCGCCTCGAATCGACATCACAACGATTTGCACGAGTTCACTCGATTTTCCTTCTAAGGTTATGGGCACAATGACGAATTGATTATGCTTCAGGCATCTCAATTAGTACTTGCATTCCTGATCCACAGTAGCACCGTTCCTAACCCTTAAAGTATAAAATCTGAAGGACTATGACTTCGCTGTCGTATGGCTTATGGATGTAAAGTATGGCCAAACCATGGAGACTGCCAGAACAGGCTCATAAGTGTGCAATACATTTTCATCGTTAGAGAAAAAAATGACTCACACCAATATCGACGAAATAAATGAGTGAACTGTCGTTCCTACCTTATTCCTGCAGATGTAAGTCTCTCAATGCGGTTTGAACATGCTAGTGCCTGCGGTTACATATGCCAATGGTTATTTATTAATAATTTTGGTGCTGAGAATTACGCGCCATAACTTACTTGTGCTTGCTGGTTGTATTGCAAACTTGTCAAACTATCACTCCCGCACAACACCTTTATCATTAGTGTCTTGTGAGGCCCAGATACATATCGAAGTTGTACCTATTCTCTCGCAGCTTTTTAGAATAAATTTCACTCTTTTTCCGACCGTTTTCTAAAAATTTCGTAAGAGCGAAACGAATTGACGCCGTAACATGCGTGGATCGACGCGACTGCGCAGAAGCGTACGCGACAGCGTCCAGGTGACGCCCATACCGGCAACCCCATTGTCGGTATGCAAGATTGCCCCCTGATTTATCGATATTTATCATTTCTTCAATTCGTAAAGTTATTACGAAATCGCAAAGTTATTACGCATTATTCAAGTGAACTTTACTGAATATATGTAAAGTTTTCTTTCCTCGATAGAGTCATCAATCAGGCAAACATTGTGAATTGAATAATCTAACAATCAATAATATTCGTGGTCGATAAGTGGTTAATTATCGACCATTATTACCGACTGTTATTACCGGCTACCTTACGCAATCCAGTATGGCGACGGCTTTTCCACGGGAGTGACGCGTCGGTTGAATGAAAATGCCGCTTTTGTCGTGTGAATGTGCTTAATAAGATTGCGGGAGTGTAATTAAGTAGTGAAACCGTGTGCTTGTGTGATTGGAGTAAAGTGGTAGAATGGAGATTCGCAGTGAATACGTATTCGTCAGTAAAGGCTGGCTTGTCCTTGAAGCATCAGAGACACTGCATGCAGTGAGTATTTTGAATCCTTACATATCACGATTATTTCTCTCGCAGTGCATCATAGTATTGCTTTTAATCGCTCCAATTTTCCACCTTCTTTACAGATTCAATTATGATATATTCAATATGGAGCCAAGAGTGTTTAACCATGTTCCTGCAACGGTTAACCCTCAGTGCGAATGGTATGTTTTATTTTATACGCATATTTTCATATAATGGATGCCTAATTCTGAATTATTGGCTCCCTGCATGTAAGTGCACGCCAGTTTCATCTGACTACATCATGCTTATGGTAATTCGCATGCTTTGATGTTCTATTCGCATGCGACCACCAACTTCCGCGAATGATTTGTCGATGCAGCTTTGCTCTAGTTCGTTCTGCGTCCACTTTCCTTGGGAAAGCGTTTATTACTTCAATATTTTCCCCCTAACCTCTCCAAATGTTCGGGGTGCGAGTATAAGCGGCTTAATTATATATGGAATTTGCATATCTAATGAATAATCGTAATTTCGCTTTAATTGGTTACAAGTGCGAATTGAGATAAGGTCATATGTGCACGTCGTTTTCTAGAAGGGCACAGCTGTAATGTCGCTTACTCCCATAAAGATAAAGTATACCGCCGTCTGATATCCCACGGGAAGGTTAATGTTTTTAAGGAGAGAGCCAGTGTAAGCGCGTATGTGGTTGCATAAAAAACGGATTAAGCATTCCGTCTACTCGGTCATGCGCAACTTTGCAATTTAAGCGCCCATAAACATGAACACCTCGGGCCGACTTTTACGGTGACGATAAACGAGCTGGATAAATGCAATCAAAAACACGATGTCTACCAGGCGGACAGCTATACAACCAGCGACCATAAAGAAGGGTACGCGGCTATGATAATATCTGATAGTCAATTCGCGACTGTCCAGAATCACCCCGGGAGGAATTTTATTTTGTCCACTCTCGCAGCGGCGAATTAGTCCTGGTCATGTTGGTCCAAAGTGCGAATTCTTTTACGGGCCTCCATAAAAAGGGCATCTGCTTCGGTGGGAAGTAAGAAGAGCGATCGGATTACTTATATTTCTGTTAAACGAAGGAATAAATGAAAAGAATAAATGTCGATCTTTTTGGGTTGGGGTTCTGCGAAGGTTACAGTTTTCTGTAACTCCGGTGGAAGTTATTGAACTGTACGATACAACGCAACAGCCAATATCTCTATCTTTATAGATCTATAAAAAATGTAGGTAGGTATCCCTTTACAGCTGGGCCCGGTAGAGCGGAGTGCCGTACTCGCTTCGCCGGGGTAATTGTATCTGCTTGCCGTCTCCTTATTCCATAAGTATTCACGTCTCGACCTTCATACCCTCGCTCCCTCCACTCCATCCTTCCAGGAAAGCAATGCGATCCCGTAATACCTCCGACACGTCGCAAGCACCTATACAAGCACATATACGAGCAGAGGGGCAAGACGAAGTAGGAACAGAGATGCCTGAGCAACTAAAATGAGAGGTTGGGTAGATCATGGCAGTGCTCTATGTATAGAAGACACGGTTATTCCCCGTAGAGATATGAGTCTCCACTATTTATTCAGGACACACTGGCTTCCTACGGGATATTTCGATTCGTTCTGTGTTGCCATTTTTTTTGTTTACTTCGGCGACTACATGTCAAGATAAGCTACTTGAACATCATTCCGTGTCGGCAATCTCGCGTGTTTACCAGAAGAAAGAAAATCCATTGCAACCGACGAGACGCGCTAGAGACTGCAGTATCAAGCTGAAACACGTACTCCGAGTGCTGTATGTATTTGCACTCCTATTCGTCCCTCATCCGGCATCCTCTTAATAGCCCCCTGACATTTCACGATGCCTCCAAGGATTTTGAACTTGATAGTGCGTCTGAGAGTTGGGAAGCAATTAGAATACCAACGGAGCGTGCGCCGATTATGCGTAATCGGATGGTCGAATTGTAATGATGCTTGTATGCAAAGTGAACGCCTGTGTTTCTGGAACTCGCATTGAAAGATGTTCTACGAACATTCGTGTTACTTTGCTATTTGCGGTTAATGGTTAGTATTTGAAATCGATTATCGGAAGTGCAGAAACCAGATGCGAATAGGTGTGGCAATTCACAGTAGAACAATCATGTATCTATGCAGATACATGTCCATCTCGTGCCAGTTCTCTTTAAAAATAAACGATAAAAGCGGTAACTACATAATTGTACTGGATGTTTAATATTCGGTGACATGAATTTCAAATGCCTACGCCAGACAGGAACGCGACTTTCTCGCTCGGGATAATTGCCAATCGCTGCTACACGATAGCCGTATTATCAATATATCTGAAAGGTAGGCACCCCCGAAGGAGAGAGGGTCCATCAGTTTAATTTCAAGGGATCCGGCCTTTATCGACTCCAGGCGCCGGGGCTGGAGTTCTTTTTGCCCGCACACGACTTTTTAATCAAATTTTACCGGCATTAGTTTTCTCTCCCTTTTCGTGGCGTAAAGGCCACGTTCAATCACAGCTACTTCAATTATACCTGTTCTACTCAGTGCCCTTTTTACGCGTAGTCGGGAATTTCTCTGTTTTATTGGACAGCATTTCCACGTGCACAAGGGGAGAGGTGAGTGAGTAAGGAAGGGGGTTGGATGGACGGGCAAAGAATTCTGAAAACAGAATCATAAATTTTTAACGGTAATCCCGCGATATTCCCACTCGTCCTCTCTCTATGCTTCCCAGCCAAACCAATCACTTTTTCCGGGACGCACACACAAATTCCCGCGAATGCCACCGTCGGAAAAACGAATGCGACGTTGGTTGCGTCGGCAAAACGGCTTTTCTGCCGAGACATATCGTAGCCTACGGGGAAAGGAGCGTCGCAACGATCTCATGGAGATATTTCCAGGAATACTTCCTGGATAAACGGGTCTACGCTATTTGACTCGGGGCTTCCGCCATCGATTTACCATACAACCGAACTGCCGGTGGTCTAAAAAATTCCCGATATTTAATTTCTACGAGATTTCATTCTCACCTGTTATTAAGTCTGTTCGTTCATATTTTCCTGCAAGCCAGCTGTTCGTCGGTGTACAATCCCTTGCGTTTATATTAAATCTAGCTTTTCGAGCAGAAAAATATCCGGTTATGAAATGAAACAGTAGTCGTGAAATGTTTTTTCATGGCTCTAACCATATTTATTAGTACATATAATACGAAATACTAGAGGGTTCTATGGGTATTCTATAGCTGAGCTCGTACTTCTCCGCTGGTACACAAGGTTGCAGATGTACTGTACATACTTGCTAGCGGTGAAGCCGCTGTATCTATATTAGTGGAAACGTCATGCTCCCTGGAGACTGCGACAGTTCTAACTCCAGGCGCTGATCCCGCTAACTATTATTACGAATTTCCGGGAGACCCCGCTTGTATTAACATACTACTGGATGGTCTCATTAATTAGAGAATCCGACTCAATCCGTCCCTATTTGCATACGCATCAATTTGCTCTTATTCGACTGATTCGCTCATATTAAGAAAATTGGTGGTTCCTTATTTTTTAACGAATAGGTAGGAAACATTCTTTCTTCAGGCAGTATATGTGGAGTTCCGAAATTTTAAGAGGTCAGAGCTTTACAAATTGAACTTTGTGGCGGTGTTTACTTTAACACCTAGTTCCCGAGGAGCCCTAATGGCGCCCTTAACCTGTGCTTTCAGGCTTTAGTGGATGCCATAAAATTTTCAGGCCCCCGAAAACAAAAGGACGATCCGCTCCACCTGACTCCGTAACGTAAGTTTCCCGTCTATAAACAGGGAGCGAACCCCCACGGCTCTCCGTGATCGATAGGGTCTCTGGGCGTACGTCCCGGAAAGAATAAAAGAGCGAAAATTGATTATCGCGAGTAGGGAACTCGTGCACCTGGGGCTTGTTACAGATCACGTGGATGCTTCCCGCCCTGTTAAAAATCTCCCCTGTTGCTCTAAATGTCTTTCCAAAATGTTCTCCGTTTATTCTGGAACTTGCAGTATGGATATTCTTTTGCCCTGTAATGTCTCTTTACATTATCCGATAGTGCTGGAATGAGGGAGATGAGAAAGACAGGGAGGGGAAGTAAAAAATGATAAAGGAAGGTCAAAGTCCGCCCTTACACACGAATAGCATTGGAAGCATTGAAGCGTCACGCTCGATCATCTTTAGTACGTCGCACCGAGGCAAGCGTTTAGCGAGAGGCTTCGCTTAATAAATCTCGTTCCTTTCGAAAGTGGCTGCCGCCGCCTTGAAAACGCGTTAAAAGATGCAAGGCTGAAAGTTTGAATGAAACGGAACTAATTAGAAGACCTTCGGCAGATAAAAAAGAAGTTGTTAAATAAAGCAGATGGTCGTATTTGCTTGCTTGAAAATAGTAAGCAGGTGAAAGATCCTTAGCGAATAATTTGTCGGGAATAATTTGGAGCCGACCAGTTTTAATAGAGACTGCTAATTAGTGTTGCTAATAAGCGCCGTGTTTCACTTAATAATTATGCGAGAGGATAATTACTGGCATCCTTGCTGGTATTCCGCGATAGTTCTCATCGCAATAACTGGCTCTAATAAAGCTGATAGTCTTATATATTCTCACATTGTCACACTGCCAAATAAACTGATGAAAATAAGTTATAATGTGATAATACTAAGAAAATTGATTCCAATGTAAATGGATGATAATTGGAGTGATAATTGAAGTAACGAGGGTTCTCGAATAGAAATACACCTGGAGGTGAAGAACAGTCATTTCCCAAGTCAGACTATGCACATTCATTTTCCAAGACTGACGGACTTTGATTAACCCCCTTGCGACTCTGCCGAACTCTTAACTTTAGACTGCGCGCTCTGACCTCCGCGCTTTACTCCTCACGAACTTTTAACAGTCTACTCTCTTTCAACCTAACTTTTCATCCTCTTTCCCCTCTGACGCTTCTTGTCACTGCTTTGGAACTCGGGTTAAACCGAAGCAGTGCAGGGGATCCCTCATGCTAAACATTCATTCGATTGAACTTAGCAGCTATTTGTTAATTGTAAGTTGCATATATCGCAAATACACCGATTTGGCATGCGGGTCATTTTATCTCCTGTTTGGGAGCAGATTTCCTATTTCCTCCGAATTCCAGGTCAAGCGCGTATAGTAATAACTATAAATTGTAGCTTCATTTTTTGAAGCTTATTTTTCGCGAAAGTTCTTTGTGGGCTTCGGTGGTCCGCCAGTAGTTCGTATTAATCTCGGCGCGCCGAGTGCCGCCTGGAATAAGAAACGGAAAAACGCAATCACGTTCGGGCATCCCACGGCAGCAAAGTACTGGGGGGGGGGGAAGCTAGCACATAAACACACACACACACTGGTGTGGAATGCGCACTCGAGAGCGAAAAGAGGAACGTCTCTGTATCGTGCCATCAATCTTGGTGTCACGTACGGCACAGCGACATAGTTAGCTTGGAAAAACGTGCATGTCGTCAGGAGTGGAAGCATCACTATCTTGTACCTTTTCCGCGTTACTACCTCATCCTTTCCTTTATATTACGTCTGTCACTGCGTCGAGGAATAATGTAAATAGCGAAGAATGGAAAACGAAGGATGAGATGTCCCCGAGCTCCCCCATCTCTGCCCCAAGTCATCAATGAGAAAGGAGAGTTTCATGAAAGTTGAACCAAACGTTCAAAGAAGAACCGTGCGCGCAACTTTCCAAAGAATTAAAGTTTTCGAAGTCGCAAAACCTAGAGCCGTGGAATTTACGAGCTCTCGGCAAGTCAACTGGCTTTCTCGCGAAAATTCACCGCTTTCTCTGTTTAACTCACCTCCACACCGGAAACCGGTTACTTCGAGGTTCACAGATTGCGCTGGAAGTTCAATCTCCAAAAACGCGCGATATTGATTTAGGGAAACGGACGGGAGAGGAACTGGCCAAGCGAAATAGAATAGTGGGGTGATGGGCTCGTAGGTACGCGTTTGTCCATGATAATGGATTTGCTGTTGGAAAATCAATACTGCAGAAAGTCGTGTTCATTCATAGATGTTTCGAGAGAGTAGCTCACTCATCACGTTTTCATTAAGCGTCTGTCTCACCTGACTTCTTCTTTCACCTGTTCGATGTCATCGCCCTGTCAGCAACAAGTGCTGTACAGGGTGATTCAATTGCCTTTAAATGAGAACTTCATTCCCGACTTTTTACAGACGTTTGTATATTACATTCTTTATATTATAGATACTATATAATGTTATAAAAATCGTATAATAATAAACACTTGACACTGGTGATTTAAAGGGAAGCGATTACCCTGTACAAAAAAGAATTCATAGCAATTCATTGGAAACTATGCTCACAAACGATTTAGTTGCTATTATTGTATTGATTGCACGTGGGTACTCTACGATTATTAAATTTCACCCGGCAATTAGCGGCCGTCATTGTAGTAATTAGTAACGACTACATGATAACACACGAGTGCCGAATCGCAATTAAATATCCATTGCACGAAAGTGACGCTCGTATGAGGGATTATATCGGACAACTATGTTTCATGCTACATTAAAGCAGATATGCTATGACCGCCATTCTTATTTAACGTCTATTACTTCTGTTTTAAAGAAAATATACAAATGAGTATAATCACTGAGACTGATACAACGGTTTTTATTTAGAGCAAAATTTCTCGAAGAAATGTCCGTTAATAATATTGAGGTAAGAATTCTCTCTCTCTCGGCTGTAATTTGCAGTAGCTGTGACGCAGTGCTACCAACTGGATGCCCCGAGTTCTATAACAATAAGTAAGCAGGGCACGTAGAAGTAAAACAGGAGAACTGCAGAAAGGCGGAAAGTGCAATCTATCACGGGAACAGAAGAGGGTGCGAAGAGAATCTGACTAGTTCACCTTTGACTGCATTTCACCAGCGAAATAACGGCAAAGCCGCACTGTAGAAAGTAGCGGCGATGTGCGGGTGCGAGGGAAAGAAACTTGACAGGCTACTTCTATCGCATATGGAGGAGAAATGTCGGCCGGGGCGAGTATGTACTCGGTGAATTGTGCACACATGACGTCTTTTGGCGCGTTTTATACGCTCTCGGGCTGAAGGCACGGGCGATTTGATTGGCGGAAGTCTCGTTGGAGAGGCGTAAGTCGAATTCCAGGCAAGCCGAAGTGGCAATCAAAAGCGCGGGAGTCTTAGCAGTTCGTCCTACCACATTCAGTTGACAGTGCTTCCTTTATCTCTTGTACGAAATGCCTGTATGAATGCGTTAGCTGAGAGGAGGAAAAAGTGACTGTCGTGCAAGTACCAAGGAAATAAGAGCGGTACAATTGCGAAGAGCGAGTAAGAGACCGCGGCTAATCCTTCCTGCTGTCTTGGACTCGATGCACGAATAGGAAATTACACTTTCGTCGAGCATCACTGGGAGAAAGAGTGCGGGAGATAACTAATTTCCTTAAGTCACGATTCCCTGGTGATCTATCTTCAGTTGCAGCCCTCTAATGGAGGTGAATACTGTGTTGATTCGCAGAATGCAAGCACTGTGACTAGCGAGCGAGGAGCAAAGATTTTTGAACATATTGCTCATAGCACACTTAATGTTTCGTTCAATCACTTAGGGTAATAAATCGTTTGATGCATTTAACTGGCAGCGAAGGTGTAGGCTTTCGATCATACATGGGTTATAACGAAATGCCGTACATGGCATACATAGGTTATAATGAATTAGCCTGCGGATAAATGGCCGTATTATCGTACAATGACAGGCCCCAGCGGTGGCCGAAACTCTGTTTCGAATATGATAGAATCAGTACAATTATGACTGTGTACCGAGAGTGTTCGCGGTATTAACCGAGGGACATTAATTACGCTGAATGACAGTAATCGCGTAGTAATCGGATACCTCAGGTATAGAGCTTACGGCAAATCCCTAGCGTCGCTTGAAATTCCTCCTGAGCGATAACGTGAAATCTTCCACTTACGCACGCCACCGAGCAATCTCTGCGCTTTCGGTATACTTCTTTTCGCGTGCACTGCCTTAATCCACGTTCGTTATCTTGGCACTGGCGCGCACTCATCGCGCCATATCTGTGCGCTTAATGCTTTTTCAGCTAGCCATTTATCCTGCTAATTCGCCGAATTCGAATCCGGGCGCTGCCGCCGGCCGCCGGGCGCGGTCGGTAGAGCTCTCGACGGAGCTTTGAAATTATTTCCTGACTAATGGTGAACCGCACGAACTAAACGTGCTGTCGGCCACTTAAACTCTTCAGAGTCAAAGAGAGACCATTGCATGGTACTCCAATGGCCACATTTTATTCCAGCTTAAATGCTTTTCTGTTTGACATTGAGGTAAAACGTTCGACAAGAATGTAATTCATACTGGTTCGCTGGTAAAGAAGAAACCCGCTTTTCATCTCAACGTCCATACTTCTATTAATTAAAACATACGTCAATTCTTTGTTCGTTGAAAAGAGAAGGGAGACTACCACAAGTTTAGAGTTGAGCCGCGACTGAACGGGTGCACCCATGCTAACATAATTAACAAATACAATATCCCAATCCCGACTCAAAGGACAACTGTTCTTTAATGGAGAACAATCGGCCTGAAACGCAGTGCCATTGTTGCAACAGCTTTCGAATTGTTCGATCCATTCATTTCAATGAGTGAATACAAGCTTTGTTACCAATAATCGAAATACCTAGTTCTTCTCATCGCTAATTCTTTCCAAAAGGAGGGAAAGACTGAGTATACGTATAGTATAACTATGGTATGTTGGATGAAAGTTCTCAGAGAATTTGGCCGTGCCAGGAAAGTTCCCGGATGGATTTACGTTAGGCTCTGCGAAGGATCGACGCAATCCAGTTCATGATGGATCATCGATCCTTGCCAACTTTGTGCTAACTCCCTAACCTTCCGGAATGTATAACGACCTTGGCTGAGTACGTATCGGGGTATACATATGTCTATATGCCATGTCACTAAGTTATTCGAGCGTCCTGAGATCCAAAGTAAAGCACGCGTACATAGCAAAGATGCGCGGATCTTTTGAATTTTAAATATCCTACTACGTGCACACCAGATTCTCACACTGATACGCGGCCCTCATTAATAATGCATGAACATCCTGGTGAAATAAGATATACATATATGTATGTGGATAGATAGAGTATTTGAAATAGTGTAAATCGAGAAATTGGGAGGAAGTGAAATACAGGTGAAGTTTAACAAGCGTTAACAGTGACCCACAGAAAACTTGCCCTTCGCAATATTATCAATAGGGATGGCGAGGAAACAATTGTAGCGCGACACCCGCGTATACGCGGAACCATCTGGTATAGGATTCATGTAACTGCCGAAATTTCCCTTCATACGAGCGTGCAATGCATCGACGTAGTTCGAACAATGCTAGTCGAAACTAGTCCAACCAGCAGAAATAACCACAAGCACTCCGAGCAAAGTGCAACCCTAATACACGAAACCTGGCACTGGATTACGTCTCTTCGTTGCACTTTTTGGCTTGAAGTACCACCGAGGAGAAAAGTCGGGTTGCAGATCTAAAGATAGCGATCTTGAGAGGGTTGTCTTTATTGCTGCTTCAAGCAGCGACTGAAAAGAGTGAAGTCGTTGGAACGGGGGTGGCTAAGAAGTGAGCTCGATTACCACTTAGCTCAATATTAACTCTGCGCGCACTTGATAGCTCCGTTCATTAAAAAACCAGCCGTTTTAAAATGAAAATACTATTGACCAGTTACTTCCAGTCACCTTTTGCCGCCACTGATCAAGCCTCCGGCGACCTCCCTTTTGTACAGATGGCGGTCGAATAAAAGCTTTTCCGAGTTAGTGTCTCTCTTTCTCTTTCGTACATGGCACACGCAGCGCGCCATGGTGAGAGGGCGCGGAGCACTGGAATAGAGATGACCTGATTCCGGTTTCCGTTCTTCTCCCTGATTTTTGCCGTTTCCATTGGAATTGCTGGCGCGTCGGAATATGCCTCTTTATTCCGGAAGACTCGAGCTCCGGGTTTGTCGGCGGAGTCTAGGCGTTACTGTTTTTCGGCAGCGTCTGTTCCTTCTCGTAATGGAGTAGAGCTTTGACCGATCACCCAGTTAGAATGGGCCGTGGAATTGTGACATTATATGAGAATGCGTAAGCACATGGATAATAATGGGAGTACAGAAACTAGTGGATCACGTGTGTATTTACCCTGACATGTTTTTCGGTGATGAGAATTAATTAAATCAGGCCTGAAGCCCGCAGCAAGGCTCACTGAAATGCTGGCGCTAACGAATATCCGTCCTTTCCCTGGTTGCCGGAAAAGGGCGTGTAAGGAAGTCGACCTCTCAAAAGATAAGGAGTCGCTTTCGGCAGTAGCCCTACAGAAGCCCGAAGAAGTGCTTTCAGCGACCCCACGGAATCCTTTTGATCCCGTAGGTGGAACGTCCATCAACAGGTGAACCAGTCAGCCAGCGGTATAGATATAGGTAGTCATCTCGTTGAATAGGCAAATGTACAGAAAGCATTTAAGGTAGTTGTATCAAAAAACAGGTTTCTCTGGATTTTGATAAATCGATCGTTTGAGTATCAAAACGGACTGACAAAAGTTTAGCCCACCGGCATGCGCTTGACTTTTGGATGGTACAGTACTGATACAACTATCTTCAGTACGAGCGAGTGCCAGGCAAAAGGGCAATTCAAGACTCAAGAGATACGCGGCTGAAGTGAAGAGGGAGGATGATTTGTCGATCTAGCTAGCCTGTGGAAAAAGCGAGTATTCGTGTAATCAATCGTTATGTCTCGACACTAAACTGGAACCGTTCCTATCCAAAGTTAAGTTATGAGAAAATAAATTCCCGCTAACTGTATGCACCATGAATTAGAAATATATCACTGCCTCGAAGAATGGTTGTTACCCTTGGTAACTCGAGAACAGTCATATAAATTTTATAAAGCAACACGAAAAGAATGATGTGTCATAGAGTTTTGTATCAATATATTACATGAATGAAATATTGTTTCACCTTCCGTTACACCAAACCACGTGCGTACTGAAAAGCTATTACAGTCGAGAGAGAATGATGTCGATTGTCACACGTGACAGTTTGGCAAAAAGATGCTACCTAGTTCGCTGCATTAAGCCCCCTATTTTAAAGGAGCAATAGAATACTTTCACATTACCATCATACAAAAATGTTCACTGCATCCACTCTGAATACGCTGAGCACAGAAATAAACGTCGGGAAATACTAAATATAGAAATATTAAAAAATCTTTTGTAGAAATTTTTCAGGAAGTTTTGATTATGATGTCCTACTATGCAGATTGATCGGACAACTCGGATCTGACTCCATTCAATCACTCCGAACGGAACGAATCCATCTTCTACCCTTCACTCTCATATTTTGCCTGTTTTTGCCCGGATTACAAATATTCGGCAGTGATACGCCATAGCGCTGCACAGGTGAATGTGCATCTGTCGATAAATGAAATTTATACAAACGCATCGAGCTATAGATTAACGGTAAACTTTAAGCGGCCGCGAATTTATCTGGCGACGCGTGACGCGTGATTTATCAGTCTGGAATCCGAGACTCCGCAAATCTTGACGTTTGCAGACCGCGCGCTTTGATTTATGTAACACGGGCGTAACTCCTGTCATGCTGCGTGCAAGACTTGGTGCAAATGAAGACTGAATGGTATTAAATTTTATCAGGGATGTAATGCTACTCGGATTTAAAGCTTTGAAAGTATTTTCAAGCACTCGGAGTCAAAGAACTAGTAAGAGCCATCGTGTGCGCAGGCGTCTGCATACTTTCGCTACTCCACGCCGCGCGTACAAGGATCTGCTATTAAGCTGCGTGGAGTGTGCGCTTCGGCATAGCCGCGTGGCTAGGGAGCTAATTGAATCCGCATAAGAACTCACGGAGTCTGAAAAGGCCGGCAGGCAAACTGAAATCTAAAGGCGGCTGGAAAAAGAGACGGAGAGCGAGTGAGAGTATAGTGCGAAATAGGGCGCCGCTCGCTTTCTTGCGGGGGAACATTGTCGTTTCGAGTCCGTGGGGACCTTTCCAAGGAGAATACTGAAAGAAGCAAGCACCGCCAACAAACAATATCGTCAGCTATGAAGCACGATAAAAATCGCGTTTAAAGCTCCCCATCTCCCCTTTCTCGGTATATCGGTCTCGCTCCTCAAATGACGATTATTCTTTGTCACTTACAGCGATGGTCTTTCTGGCTTGAAATAGGCATTTAACGCTCCTTAGAATCGGAAGTGTTTGCAGCCAGAATAACCCTTGGATGAGCATGCATTTTCATCGCAGTTTCATGGGGAAATAAATGCGTACACGTGAAATCTGTCTTTCGGTGGACGCTAGTTCGTTGTCGTTTATATGTCTTGTATACAGTGTCATTTGCATTCTCGCTTACGCAGGAAATATTTCGGCAACAACACCGCACGGACTCATAGCTCAAAGTTTTACGATCTTGGGTGGGGCACAAAGTTCGGGAAAAGGGGTTGGTGGTGGGCAACTTACCGGGCGAAATACCAGTCGGCCCAGGGTAAGAGCCAATTAGCCGGCAAATGCCGCGATGTTATGGAAATTTGGGCTGAGCCCTTAAATAGCTTTTAGCCAACCCACGCTACGAGACTCCGAAAAGTTTCTCGTGAGCCCGATCACTAGCAGCCGTTCGCATCTCTCGAACGCCGAGGAATGAATTGTCGAGAGTGCCTGGCATCTCGGAATCCTATCAGATATCTATTGTAATGTATTACTTCCGGAAAATACGGCTGTGCAATTGAAGGCTCCATTATTTTGAAAAATTCGCAAATGTTTTTGCTATTAGTTGGAAAATAAAACTTAGTTTCGTTGGCATATCTCATTTTCCAAAGTATTCGGATTCTGCGTAATATGTATCTTTCAGCCGCCACTTGTGGATTAATTTAACGTCCTTACATACGAATTTTCCTTATACGAGTGATATTTTTACACTGCTCACACCTAAAATTATACATACAGTGTAAGCATAGCTAGGACGACCGCATGCTCATCGCTTTCCAGCATGAAAGATTTATTCGGCGTTAATGACTTTCCCGGCAGCACTGCCGGAACTCCCGTGGGTGTTTTACGCATAATTTCCACACCGGTTATACAGCGGGCCGTTTAATGTCGAAGAAATTATCATCAGTCATTATCGAAAACACGTTTTTACTACTGCCGGGAAAAGTGCAAATGGGCATATCGCTTTTGAATATTTGAGGCAACCGAGCAATTTCTAGCGGAGATTATTCTTGCCTAGTGGTCGGGGACTTACTCTGAAATTTTTAATTTTCCCCAGTATTTAATTTGCCGAGTACTAATGACGGCACGCAAAGTAGAATCTGCGGAGAGGAAGCTCATCGCGTCAGGGCAGCCTTCGAGTTAGTTCTGAATGACTTAACGCTATTTGCTCAGCACTGACTGCTCCCCCGTTACTTTAACTCAACGAAATCATCACTAATTCGCTGGGCCGCGAGCCGACCTCAAATACATATCTATGTTTATATACATATATTCATCACAAAAATTAAAATCTGTGTAAAATGCATTGATTCAGATTATGTTCGATTTCCATCTGCTGTTGGTCAATAAAAATATTTGCAAGCGTCGACTTTGACAGAGTGTTATGTTTCACCAGTGTTACCGCGAGTTACATGCGCGATTTGCTGTTCATGTAACAGTATATTATTCTTTAATTTAACAAAGTGTCGAGCCGAATTTCTTAATAGGAAGTTAGAGGTACGGGGGCAACGACCCTTAGGCGCACGTGAAAAGTCGGTTACCGTACGGAAGATATCTGCAGCAACGTCGAGCGAGGGGGTAAATGCGATTCTAAGTGCGGCGAGGAAATTTTCCGGGAAATTACTCTGCTCTGCTCACGCGCGCGCGCTCCGTCAATTGAGGGTAGGATCGTTCAGGACGAGATTGACGAATGGACGTGGCGTAATTGCGCGACCCAGGAATACCGGCAGACAGAAAGGCTTCAGTGCAATCCTTTTTCTTCCATTTACCCTCAATCGGCCTCTCGTTACTCTCGATTTTAATGAAACCAATTATACCTGGGATGCTGCTGTCACCCAAATAATTCCACTTGTCCACGCCGCCCATTATTGTTCCTTCAAATTAGTTCAACGAGAACAATTTCATAATAACCCCCCCAGTTACTTATAAATTCTCGCTGCAAATTATCGATAAATGGCGAGTAACGTATGCGCATGCAGTCGCTGGTTAGTATCAGCTCCGAACAGGTAAACTGGTTTACACGCAGCCCTGCTAGGAACAAAGAGAGACGCGCGGTGAAGTTAGGAGGTGCTCACAAAAGCGAGGAATGCTGCCTCGTCATGCATAAAAGCATAATGCTCGTTTTAGTGGCATTGTTTCAATTCAGCGCGTCGCCACCTAGCACAGAACTCCTCTCGTCTCTCCAAGAGCAAGCAGAAGTTTTACAGTGTTGTTGACCTCTGACACTCTTTGGGAAAGCGTTTTAATTTTCTCGCCCGTTTGGAATTCATATTGTCTAACAATAAACACTGCCACAATATCCAATATTACTCTGTAAAAATATGTTGTAACGGTGCGATTGAAACTAATTGGAATTGACTTATATAAATTGTTCGTAATTCTTGGAAAGCTATGAAGAGAGGTAATATATTTCGAGGATCCTGACGTAATTACTAACCATTGAGACCTCATTATTTCTGGAGCGCTCTGGCTCGAGGGGTAAGGTACTGGACTGAACGAGAAAATTCCACCGGGTAAAAAGTGAACCGGGCCAATTCTGTTTGTTCGATTTGAAATAAAAAGCACGCGGCTTGGGAAACCCTACCAGCATCCATTTCCATTGAACGCCCACGCCGCTAGCCAGTGTATCTAAAGTTTCGACTGTAATGGGATCCCGAAGAGTTGGTTCTGCCGATTTTCTGATAATACGGTCTCCCTTGTGGGTAGCCGCCGCGCTAGCATTGCCCCCCGATAAAGTTTCGAGTTTAGAACATTAAAAAAGTTCTCCTCCCTTTCTGCTTCTCCCAGCATCCCCTCGCACATCATACCTATCGTGCAATTCACGGGAGCTGCCTTGCTTTCATGCTGTTTTTTGTTTCTGCTTTGATATCTTTCACTGTCAGCACAGGAGTTGCTCTTCTGACCAATATCAGTCGCTAGTAATACTGCATCTATTTTATATGGCAGAGCAGAATGAGCACGGATTACCGACGCACCGACTACTCCGCTAGTCCGACCAAACTCATGTTGGACTACTGGCCGCGCTACAGCTACATTTTACTACTTTCAGCGGACTACCAGCGCCTGACACAGGCAACGCTGGTAGATCCAGCTCTGTATAACGGAATTATACCGGGCATTGAATGTTATCCGGTTGTATCGTTGGTAGAATCGTACTCGAACTTGGAATTTAACTGTCAAAGCTCTAGTGAACTCCAACTACTGAAACTTTGAGACTCCATTATATAGCTTCCGCAAGGATGCTCAGGTTTTTAATAATTATGAACAGTTCGGTATTTAAAGATTTGGTTATTCAACCCTAATTGCTAGTTTTCATATTCTTAAGCGATGAATATCAGCTCGACTAGTGCCGCGACAGTAATTAATTAAAATTTCGAGGATTTTCCTCAATTTCTCAATAATTAGCAGAAATTTTCCTGTAACCCAATGCATGTGCGACGTATTACTGATGTAATGTCGGAGGATGAACCGAGAATTTCGTGCACTATAGTTAATACTGAGTGGCTAGACTCATTTTCTGTATTGAAGGAAAGAAGGAAGAATGACATTCCCTCGAACCCCACTTAATATCCGTGAAAGGTCCACATGGGACGATGCGAGGGGTGTTTCAGACGCGACTGTTAGCATCCACAAATCAAAGGATAGGGCTTTCCCTTTGGACGCCAATGCTTGATCGTTACAAAACGAGGTCAATCTATCAAAAGTAACACGCCGATAAGGAAAGTCACCTTTCGAGAGTTCCTGCTATACATTTCGAGGGTCTCCAAGTCCATCATTCCAGTAAGAGTAATACTTTGATTTTCTGGTCCACCACAGTTCGATAATCCAGATTCATGATCGAACCAACGATTGCAGTGCAGTAGCAACAAATAGCGTTTCCTAATAATAAATGCAAAAGCCTATCCGATAATAAACAATTAGGAATTGACACTTCGAGTGCGAATCTGCAATCTGGGTTTAAACGATGATTGTGTGGAGAACTGAGTAGCTCGGCATGGCCTTTCATGCATGTGTAAACGTCGATACAGCTGGAGGTCACGTAATCCTACTTTGCGATTTCATTGGGAATCCAATTACAAGTTGCTTAATAGCCCAGCTAACGACAGCCACGACACCCGAGCTATTAACAGAGAGCCGGAAAAACATGAGGAAACCAACCAGCCTCAACCCTGACATTAAGTAATCCTTATTCCCGTTTTAACGAACGTAAAGGCGAAACGTCAACGCGTGCTGAAACTCGCATACTAATTGATCTGCCGCATCTGCAAAATGAAGCGTCTGATAAGATGTCAGAATTTCGGTTTATCCGATTAATTTTATATGCTCGAACTAGCGTGTGTTTGGTGGGCCGTAACAAAATTTTTTGCAATTGCATCGCGTCCTTTCGTATTTTTCGAAGCGAAAAGTTAAACGAGACAGCTGTTAATGTCCTTTACATTTCTTTCCACAAAAATAATCCACCTTTACGGAGTAATGGTTGAGTGGAAAGGTCTCCAAGATCTGTTTTCTTAAGTGAAAAAACTACCGCCAGAAGGACAATATTATCGTATGTCTCCGGGCGGTGACATTTCACGCGATTTCGACCGTAATGCCAGCCGAATTAATTCCAACAGAATAATTCAAAACAGTAAATAATCCCTTGCTCATACGAAGTATAGGTGAATATATACTATCATAACCATTCTGCGTCGAGTAAAATTCGCTCTGTTTTCATTGTGACGCCCCTTCTAAATCGCGAGAAACAAAAATAGCCCCGGGAACAAACCGAAGCCCACTGGCGAGCGCCAGATTTCTGTTGTGCGAGCAGAACACCGTCACCGGAAAATTTGTTTCCGTGAAACGAACAATTTTTGGTGAAGTTCGTCGTGCGAGTGGAATAAAACGAAAATCCAGGAAAGCGTAGCTTTTCCAAACTGGCCAGAAAAACTGCTGCCAATCGATATCGGAAGTGTTTTCGCGCTGGCTCAAAGGGTCAGAACCAAGAAGTCATAGGAAATAATACGCCAGGTCTTTTAAAGAGTGTAATTCGATCTAACATTGCCGTGTTTTAAAGCACCAGTTAAACCATACAGGGGTTATCCCACACAGCCTATGGTTTTTCTTATCATTGAACGTCGCATTCACATTTATCCTTGGCAGAAGAACAATTATGAATTTACTGGAACTGACTGCCACTCCACGAAGGCTAAAAGAAATGCTCGTATTATAGTACGCGTATAAAAAAAGAGAATTTAAAATTCGCGAAATGCGCATTGCGAAACATAATAGCACATAATTAGCCTGACACGTGGTACCAATGGTTTTTTGATGTGAAAGAAAAGTAGGGGAGTGACTTTCCAGACATTGTAATGGGACAGAAGGTGGCGGCGTATTTTTGCGGCCGGGAAATGCCGGCACAGGAAAGAGGTGAGAGAAGTATAGAGTAGTCTCTCGCACGAGGCGTCGCGCACCGCCGTTTTCAAAAGCTCCGGAGCTGCCTGGAGGACCGAGGCTGCCTGCGTCCGACGTCGAGAGGCTGCCGTCCTTGCCAAGCTTATATAGGGCGCCGTGATTTATGGCAAGCACGCCGGGCCCATAGTCCCTTCGCGAATGCCTCTCCTTTTTCCACAAGCTTTCTCTCCTCCCATACCGGGCGGTGTTCAGCTCCTCTCACTAGCTGACGAATTCCGCGCTATTCATCGCATCTTGTTACCCACGGCTACTCTGACACTCCCTACTGATTTATCCGGACGTCGCTGCTCCGCCTCGGAAACAGGTGGCACACACTTATGCTGCCCGGCGATCCGTAATCCCACGGTAATAACTTCTCACCGGTTATACGGTAACGCTGGAAACTTGCCGTTGCGCAAAGCATTGCACACAGGTGTGTATCCCTGTTCTCAGCGAGAGTGCAGAGATTTGTCTCGAGAGTCACGTGAGAGAAAGCTTTAGTCGTTGTTATGCTTTTCCTGTTTTAATTGGTCTGCACAATTTATTATATCTCTTTACATCGATAGGATAATGTATCCTATACAGACGAAGTCGATCTAAATCTGTACAGATAAATAACTGAGGTGATATCGAACTCTCGGCTCTAAGTTCGGCGGGAATGTGTCCTTTCCAAGTCAATAATTGAACTACATAGGGACGACCTTGAACGGTATTGGCTATAGGCGCCGGAATGACAGGCACTTTTGATCGAGAGACATTATAGTTCACGGTATTCTTTCAAGGACGAAAGCGTCTCTGTGCGTGTTGTAGTATGCCAGAGTCGAGTTCAACGCGGTCGGTTGTATCTGTTGAAGAAAAGTGAGCGTTTCCAGTGGTATAAACATTAATATTCATGTCAGGGTGGCTGGTTCAAGGCAGAAGTACGCGCGGCGGTTGGGGGAATCAAAATCGCGTCTGGCTGGGTTAAGTAATAAGCACACATGCGATGAAGTGATCTGTGTTATTAACATAGACCTTGCCCCGAACGGCGATCTGTCGTGTTATTCCGCAGGTTGAAGCGGCCGAGTGCCTGAGCGACCGGGATTAGGGCTAGGCCAGCTGAAATTACCCGCGGTCACGCTAGCACACCTCAATAGAACCCTTCGCCCACAACTTTCGCCCATCGAACATCCTCTCTTTCTTCCTTTCTCTTTCCTGTGTAAGCCCTCATTTTCCTGTCGCACTTCAAAGTGTGTGTGTATGTATTATGCTACCGGCTACATTGCTAAAGTTCGGTTGAATTCGTAACGAGTTTCAGTTCAAAAGGTATCGATATCCTATCTAACGTTCTACTGGATATGCACACCTTCCACGGACAGATGCGACTTGGCGATAAAATTCACAACTGATACTTTCGTACCTGTCGCTTGACAGCTGAAAAGCTTGGACAATATATGGAGAGAGTGAGAAGGAAGAGTGTGAAGTTTCTATAATTTTTCATCTTCCTTGGCAGGAAAGTCTTGCTGTTGGAATGCGATAAAGATGAATAACGGGAGAAGTTAAGATTAAGTTAGGAATACATTTGCCGCACCGGCGTGCAACGATGCACACACCATCGCGAGCAAGACGCTGAGCCACGTGAATGTTCGCGCGGGTATTAGCCTCCCCGCTTTTTCCGCATTTCGGATCCCTAAGGAATTATTCCTGCAGGCACGTATTAATGTTGTGGTACCAAGGCGCCTCATCCGCGTATATTAATGCAACAGTGTCAGTATGACGTGAAAGGAAAGCGGGGGAGGGTGAGCGTAGAAGGAGAATAGTACGAATGCAGTCGGACGATCCGGGAAAACGAGCGTCACGGTAACACGTAGCGGACAAAAGTAAATGCGATGTCGGTGCTGGCTATAGAAGTGTGGTACCTTCATCTATCATACGATCATGACAGGAAGGTGCCGGAACGATTGCAGGGGTATCCTTTTTTCCGAAAGAAGGAAGTCACTTTCTGTCTTCCCCAGAGTCTGAAATGATAAACTTTAGAACGCGGTATCAAAAAGCAATCAAAAGATACTCGGATCTACGCGAGTTCCATTGATTGTTTCTCAGCACGCTGTTCCTTCGGAACTTTCCTTGCGCCGGTAATTCAAGCTGCAAGGTGGCTAAAGTGCTCGAGACAAGGGTGTCGGCACTTGGGTCGTTCTGGCATTCTCGTCTTGACGCGTTATACTAGTGGGCCACACTGTAAGTGCGCGCACTAGTAAACCAGTTAATGCGAAACTCGTGAACGATCGTTTAAGCGGTCGTCGGAGGGTTTCGGCACGTTTCCCGCTGACGTGTGTTTGCATTTTCGTTGGAGTTTCGATTGTATTCACTCACGCGCGATACAATCCGTCCCCGTGAGAGTGTTTCGAGTAGCGAGTGAGGAGCAGCGGACAATAGGGTTTGCTATTGCCCCACTAAAAAGCACCTGGAGACCGTCGCCAACATCATACACGTCTTACCCAGGACGTGCAATTAATGTTGCCCTCACCAAAACCGTGATAAGCATACACTGCAGTATCAGATGAAAGCCGAGAGAAAGTTAATATGAATGATCGTCGTATAACTGGAATACGAACGGGTGATTGAAATACTGGTAAATTCGAGCCTGGCCGAAATTTCATCCCGCAGCTCCGGGCATTTGGTGCCTGGATTATTGATTGCAGTTTGTGATTTCAGCCATTCGTAAAAGAATGTTTCGATGGTTTCATCTGGTATTATACTAGCATTCGAGTTAACCTCGTACTAGCCCGGACTGCGTACTATTTCGAGGATAAAGTATGTTGCTAGGGACACTGCTTAGTTTGAACATTTGCGGGTTGGAAATGCCTACAGTACATATGGGGCGCACGCATGTAGAGCCTTGATTATGCTCACAGGCGATCTAACTTTAATTAGCTAATCCCGCATTTATCGGGTCAATATTTTGTGCGGTGCCTATGTCCATATCCGATAGTGCAATCACACAACAGTTTCCATCATTGGTGAATTCTACTGGGTGAAACGAGAATTCAGAACAGCTTATTATAGGTAACTTGACTCTGAAGTCGACCAAACCTTATTGTATTCTGTTTTACGGGAAAGGCAGTAAAATGTTTAGATGATATGAGATACCCTTATTCCGACGGGTGTAAGAATCCAGTACGCTATAGTACAAGATTCCAGTAAACCTAACATGTTTCACCTTATGATGTCTCAATGACATGCCGGTCACGAGATAGTGAGTTCTAGCGTGCAGACGTCGCGTGACCATAAAAGACAGGACGGCTAAAAAAAGCCTCTCCAGATTTATAATAATCTGCACGCATTGCATAAAAATATTTCATCCTCTCTGGTAGTATCAGTACGTTTCGTGCTCGAGGGCATGGACGGATTAATCAGTGAGCAATTCTCACTACGTTACACGAAGGGAAATCATAAAACAACGTTACCGCGAGCGAACTTTAAATAATATTGATGTTCTCGCGTGACATTTTTTTCACTGCGCCAACAATACCTGGACAGTGAAATTAACTTAGTGTGGTAATCAATATATTCAGCATAACCCGGAAGTCTCGCACGAAGGGCTTTCCATTAAAAAGAGTAATTGGAGTGGAGAAAGTAGATCGACTTTGAAGTGTCCGTGAAGGCTCGATTTTCTGCGCGGCCGAATAAAACTTTCCGTAAAAACACAGGGGTCGCTAGCGGAATACGAATAACTTCGTAACTCAGAACTCGGCATTTACGATGTTTTTACGGCATTTCAATCCGAGTGGTGGCGGCCCTCCCGGTTACAATCTCTTCTTATTGCGCTAGTAATGACACTATTATCCCGGATGGTGCCTGTGTTTTTTGCTAAATCAGTCGGAATACTGCCAGCTTATTTATGGTCCAGTCTGTGCTCAAATAAAATCACGATATATGAATAAAATCCGTACAGCCTTTTTCCCTACGAGTCCTTTCATTGTTGTTGGTGAAAACTTTTCTCAACGGCAACGTGATAAGAATTGCTAAGCAAATCTCTTTTCGATACCACAAAGTGTCAAAGTTAGCTTGCTCTATTAAGAGTATCAAAGCACTGGTGCTGACACATTGCCGCATCAATCGAGCGCCAACACTGTTTTTTACCGTGACTCGTACCTCCCCTGCTCGCGACGGAGTTTTAATGCTTGCACATCATAATGAAGTGGAAATGAAAGGCAAGCACAATAGCACCGCGCCACAACAAACGGTTCCAGCAAAAAGCTTGGACGTTAATAGATTTCGCAACAAAAGAACACAGCGTGATGTCATTAAAACTCGTATTAATTTTGTGCCAAGATTGACCGAGAGTCTGCCGCAGGTAGAAACAGACCGTTTCAAACAGACAAGTATTGAATTGTAAGTCATAAACGGTCGAGTTTCGATTGAGGAACATATATTATTTCGGATATGCATTCAGATCGATGTGATTTACTAATCCAGCTTTCATCAACATTTTGCTTCGTGGCTACAATCTGTCAGGAAGACGCACCCAGTTAACAAAACCATCGTTTGCCCAATATCAGGAAGGACAATTCGGCCCAGTGCCCCCGGGGAATCCCATCCGACACTATCCTGCTGCGAGCGGCTCGAACTTTCTCGCGTGTATCTCGGACATACCAGAGCCCTAAATGAATTCCGCAGCCCAATACCCGAGCAACTGTCTCTGATCGATGGCATCCATTTCCAGATAGCCCAAATAGCGAATATTCCACGGCGAAATACTCGGTAAAAGGAAGTTGTTTAATTATAATCGGGAATTCTACGATTTATACAAAACAATCCCTAACACAAACGGTAACAAGAGAATGCTCGAGGTAGATGGAAGAGTGCACGCTTGTTTAATTAGAAACTTTGGATCAATGAGGTGCGCTTCCTTAAATTTCTATCGCGCTCGACGCTAGGAGTTCGTAACTGCAATTAGTTTCCATTAATTACACCGATGCGTGATAAGAACGACGGGCTTAAATTAAAAGGGAAACAGTTTTACCCTCTGTCGCGAATAATGCCTTGCATATCAAAGTCAAACCTTAGCGTACCTTTATTTCAATACCTTTCCAAAGCTTTGTTAAATATTCGTAAATGAAATGTATTTCCGTCAACTCCCTGTATTCTACCGTTCCTGTTCATTATCGATTACAGAGCTATTGTAGCGCGTTAAAATGTAAATGTTGTGGCAAACTTACAAGAACGTAGACTGCAAATGGCATGACGAGGGCAGCGACAAGTAGATCGGCGACCGCCAGGCTAACGATGAAGTAGTTCGTGACGGTCTGCAGGGCACGCTCGCGCATCACTGCCAGGATGACGAGAACGTTGCCGAAAAGGGTTAGACACGGCACGATCATGAGGATGAGGGCCCACCAACTCTTGACGTCGTCGGTCTTCTCGTCGCTCGTTGAGCCGCACTCGCCCGCCCCGACAGTCGAGTCATTGCCAGCTACAATCGAGGACGTACAATTGATGCTACCGGTCAGATTAAGACTGCCGCTGTCATAGTACGCCGTCAAGTTGACAAAGGCGCTGTAGTTCAGCCGGTTTATGTAATCAGTCAGATCATCAAAGTCAAACAGATCGGATATGCCGGTGTAGTTGTCGAGTCCGCTGCTCGTCGACGATGAGAACGACGCAGGTGACGAGAACGAAACGTCCGACTCGTTCAGCCAGCCCGACTCGACGCCACCCGTCGTAGTCGAGCTCATGTCTCGGTACTCTTGCGCTAAGACTTCATCGAGAATGGTCGTCTTCTCTTGGTCCAGGCTCCAGCCAGTGGCAGCTGGCTCGCCCGGATGCGCCAGGTTTGCTGAGAGGTTCCTTGCAACCAAGCTGATCAGCGCGTTATCCCTTTTCGTGCTCATCTCCGCCGAATCATTCAGGTATCAGCGAGCATCCGGCCGTGATCTAATGCTGATCACGAGATCTTCGGTCGCCTCGGCCGGGCTTTTATCTCTTCAGTCGTACTCCACATCGTCACGAACTCTCTCTCGCATATTGTCTCTCTGTATCTCTCTTGGTTCGTCTGTCTCTCTCCCTCCCACTCTGTTCTCTTCGCTCTTGGCTTGTTCTCTTACTCTCAGCTTCTTCTCAGTCTCGGATACTGATTCACGCGCGATAAGACTCTGTGATCCTGTTTGCAAGTAGAGTCAGAGATGGATCACTGGAGCCGTCCTCCGTCTTTCCCTCTCCCTCTTCCTGATCACAGAACTCCACAACCCTCGGCTTAGACTCTTACAAGTCACTGGTTCTCCAGCTCACGGATCACTGTAATAAAATACATCCCATGGTCAGTACGAATTTCCACCTGCTCTTCTCTACGATTATTCACGCGATGATTATCACTTAAATAAGTACAATAGACGAAGGCGATGAAAAAATATGGTATCGCGTCGCTATTTATTTTACGTGCGACCAAAATTCATGGTGGCACATTTCCATCAGGACCATGGCGTGCAGCTTATCGAATAAAGGCCATGTAAATTAATGCGCATTTCTGCTGCCGTTTAATTAACAGTGAGCTGCAAACACCGGAGATAAGGAAGTTGTGTGGCGCGGCACGATGCGAAACGACCGGATATGAGGATTAAAACTATGTTGATCATGAACTGCGCGCGAACCATGGACTATACTGGATTGGAAGTTAGAGGATCCTATTACCAAGAGCAATCATTCAAATTTGGGTATCTATATATGCACAAGAACGAATACTGAATAACATCCAAGGAGAGTAAAAGCCAGGCGATATCGAAATTAAAGGGAACAGTGAAGGGAGGCGCTCTTCAAGCAGGAGAAACAGCGAGCGACTGCTGAGAAAAATTGCAGTTTCGCGTTAGAACGTCGAAGTAGTAAGGGATCGAAGGGAGGGCAAGCACATATATAAGCGAAGTCACGAAACGCAGGGGTGGATTGACAGATGGACAGGCATTATGGTGTTTCTCGTAGCGCCGGCTTCCGGCGTAGACTACGGCAAGGGGCGCGAGGAGAAAGAGCGTGATCTCAAGACGCTCCAGTTGAGCATCCCTTGGGAGGCTAGGGACCCTCTTAAGGATAGAAATCATCTCCTTATCCCCCGGGAGCTTCCAGTCCCGTCGATTCTCTGTTCTACATACACTTAGCAGCCCGAGTCGAGCCACCCTCGACTCTCCGATTGCTTGGGCCCTGTATCGTTTGCCAGCCACTATCTTCGTAGCTGTAAATTTCGCCAGGGGAGCCGCTCACCTCATCTACGCGCATACGCTTCCTATTTCAATGGAGTCTACTTGTAAATTTTACCTAAGTATATGAACCTAAAGATACGTGGGATTCGTCGTTTAGAATGTGCGGCCCTTTGAACCCTTCATCCTTGGTAGAAACTCGGAAATAAAGTGATAAGGAAAAGCGACCTGGAAATGGAACTCCATTATTCCTAATAACTCGACTGTCTACCTCTGCTAACCGAAAATTTCTCACTTTCAACTCAAGGGAATTGTACCCTCTGGCGCGAATATTGGATAGCACGCATACATTGGCAAACATTTGAAATGCGTGCGATAGGCTCGGCGATAAAGAAGAGGAAGATTTCGCTGTTTAATATGACTATTTGACTATTCCATTCTATTCTCTCCCTTCGCGTAACTACCACCCTGCGGGACTCGAACGCACACACCATTTCTCCGTACTTTGAATGCTGCCTTGCGCACCGGGATTCTCACCTTATTCACGGCTGGCGTATTCGCAGTCGTGGAAACATTGCGTGAAATATTGCCTACTGCATTTGTCAAAGTTCAACGGTAAGCTAGAACTGTCAAATGAAAGGTCATCCCAATGTACAGCGACTTGAAAAATATGATACAGTCTAGCGCGTTTGTGAAGTATATTCGAGTAGCGAAGCCATTCACCCTGATTAAAAAGAGTGTAAGGGTAATTCTTTGGATATTTTAGTTTCCTCGCTTTACGTGCAATTATAATCTCACAAAGCAGAAAGAATCGCCAGCGGTGAAGGTATGCGGTGAATTATTTTCTCCCTGACAGCTACTACACATAGAAATGCACAAAATGCACTATGCATTGCGAAATGAAAGGAGGAGCGGCACAACGCGAATGGCGAATTAACAGGAACTATTCCAGTGTGTTACAATGAGTGCAGAAATTGTTAATAGAACGTAAAGGCACGCTTGTAATTTCAAGCACTCGCTTGTCAAGTTGGATCTGTAACAATTTGTAAAAACTGTCTCATGCACCAAAAATTTTATATTATTAGAATGTCGGCTGTTGAGCTGAAACGGGCTAAATCTCGGAATCCGAATGTCTGGCGTACTTTTACCGAAATTCATTCTCATAACCCTGCTAAACTTATACACCTCTTTTACACTGGATGGATTTGGGTGCTTGGGCTGGCAGTTTGGATGGGGGTAGTGTGGCACAGTAAAATTTTTTGATGAGAAATCCTCTGCAATGCTCGAGAATTCGGCGGACGCCCTTCATAAAATTTTATGATCCGCGTATGTACATATCTGTGAGCGCGAGCTGCGTTGAAAGTTGAAAGCGAGCAAATGGAAAATAGAGAACTCAGTAAAGTAAGGAGTGTAACGGGGGCGCCCGCTTTCGTAATCCATTCTGCAGCGAGGAGCGCTCTGTCTCCCAAGGAATGAAATCGTGCCGAGGCACGTCGAGATTGATCGTTCTAATCCTTTATAAGGGCACCCGCGACGAAGACGGAGGAGAGGGAGAGCAGGAATCACGATGCATCGCGATGAAAAAGACGGGCGTGCGAGTCGGGATGCATATAGTGTTCCCTCAACTTAGATTAATTAGTAAAGTAACAGCATAATTAATTGCGCGCAATTAGTGAGAAATTCCCGGACAGCTCGGTGGAGAAGTGGCGTGCCAGGGATTTTTGTTTGACGCAGCCGACCTCGGGTGGCTCGTGGCTTCGGTTCCGCTCGCTCCTTTTCTGCCAAAAATAATAATGGCTGTTCGTCTCGACCGTTTTTTCAACCATTTTCTACATCTGTCTTTCAAATGAAATGTGCCCACTACTCTCACCTCCCCCTGCGCACAATTCCTTGCCATAGAGAATAGAGGGAAATTGGATTATTTGGCGAAGAAAAAGATCGTAGACAAGTGGAGCACGCGCGCGCGCGCGTTACCGCTGCAAGAATTCAATGCATACGCAACAGGTACAACAGAAAGTGCAGGCATTGCAATTTTTGTATGCGAAAATGGATGCTCACTAGAGTGGAGGGAGAGACTCGGGGATGAGATGTAGATATTATGAATCGTCGAGTTCGCTTTGAGAAACTTGAACACCGCACGCGCCCACCACGGTGAATAAAGATCGACTGATCCCATTTATTTCCATCAGCCCTTGAAAACACTGACGGTACCGGCTGCTCGGGCAAGCATAGTCAAGTTTTTATGAAACTCTTGTCGCCCTGATTTCTCAATCACAGTGGGTACGAGGGTATAGCTGAATGTAGCGTAACGAATTTTCCATGCATGTATTTTTCCTGAATGTGGATAAACTCTAAACGACTTTACGACAAAGTAGAAATTTAAAAATGCCAGGCCATCGATCAAACATTAAGGGAAAGTAAATGCGTGAATAGAGTGATTGAAAGAAAGTATTGCACCATGATTCATATTCGGAAAATATTGGATTCACTATTTCAAGATCAGAAGTAGCTATGTGTATCTCTAATAGCTGGTAATTTAAACGCAGATGAAATTGGACATATAACAAATGGCGAATAATTATTAGCAATGCATTCTTCAACAGCTAGACGTCAGAATGTACGTCGAGAGTTTGAAACATGCTCGCGCAGCCTGTTCAAACTTTCGGATCGTAAAATCAGCCGAACGATAATGTTGAAATTCGCCCGGGCTTTTGCGAACTATGCACTCGAGAATTTCGGGCGTAACTTCTGACATCGGATGTGGCACCATTAGCGATTATGCCGCAGTGATAAAAGCTCTATTAAGTTAAGTGGTAAAATCAAATGACGTATACGGAGACGATCCTGTGTAATACAGCTATTACGCGAGATCTGATGATTATAATTTCCGCAGCTGCCTCGACTAGACGTATGCTTTCACAGTGGATTACGCCTGAAGATTTGCAACATTATTACAACTTCATCTTTTGCGAACTGGTTAATGCTACAAAAAAAAGCAGGGATGTGTAGGACGTAACTAAAATAGCTTGCCATTTTCTAAAAAAAGAAAGCTCCGTCAATCTGTTAATTATTCTCATTTCTTTACACGAGTTTCATAAAGGAAGATTCATGCGTGTGAAACATCAGACGTCGATCTCAAACGACGTCCGTCTGTACGCTTATCAGCGGGAAATCGTGCTTTAATTAACAGTAATTGAGGACCCTTAGCAATTCAAATACAGAGAGCTGGTGCACCCTTGACATAGTGTAGACCTTCTCGGTCAACAAGACCTTGCGTTCACCTATTACGTGCTGCCGGGTAAACGATATCACGCGATATACGGCACGGGGGATTTTATAGATGGCCATAAAAATTCGCATACTCACCGAAGACTTCTTGATGATAGAGGCTGGTATCCATAGTGACACGTTCCTTAACGGCGCGCGATCCCTCGCGAGTTTTTGCTCCCGCTCAGAGGGTGATAGAGCTGGTGAACTAGAACTACGTCGAAGAGGGCAGATGTGCCGCGAGAACACGTATGGCCCTGTGAGTTTGGCAGCTTCAAGTTCCACAACACTGGCACACCGCTTTTAATCGGAGAATTCCAAATTGAGTTCAAGGTACTGAAGATCCTCCTCATGGTGGTGTCGTTCGTTTGCCACTATATCCGCCTTCCTCGTGTTCCGACCGTTGAGCTGGCGGCTTGGATAAAGCGCGTATTGCGTACGCCGGTGCCTGGCTATCTTTACGGATGATCCCCGACGTGGTGGACGAGAAAGAGAGACAGTGAGTGCCAGAGAGAGATAGAGAGTGAGAGCGAGCGAGAGGGGCGGAGCGGGAGGGAGAGAGAGAGAGAGAGAGAGAGAGAGAGAGAGAGAGAGAGAGACGGATGGTGAGAGAGAAAGAGAGTTGGCATAGACGGAAGCCGTCCTAAGCCCCGCCATTCACTGGTGTCAGATCGATTCAATATTTTGCAGCAGGATCAAAAACCCCACTTGCCATGATATCCGATCTAAGGCGTTGGCATTGTGCCATCTTTCGGTTTATTATATTTCTCGTGAAATCGTTTGGCAGAGATTTCACCGGCGTCCTCGGAATCCCTCGACACCTCAGTGTAGTCCAAGTGTTAGCGCCTCTTGCCCGAGGGTTCAAGCGTAGTTCTCTTCATACAGTGAAACCGATTCTTCCTAGCACATGTACCGATCCTTAATCAGGATATCGGTCAAATCGGTGCTAACGGAACGTATGGATAAGCTTAATTCAGGGTATCCTTGGTCCGGTGAGTGGTTGGTGGGATATCATACGCCGGGATTCAGCAGACTTCCGATGACGGGGGCCGGGAATCCTCCGGTTGTGGTTGATCCGAACGCGCCCGGCGTGCCTGCCATCGGGCCGGCCAAAATCGGGAGCAATTACTGGACATCGTGCTCCTCTCTACTTCCTACCCTCCTTGATTACAGATTATTCCGCCCTCAGTGCGCATCATTCTCACCCATTCCACTAAAAGCTTTTCACCCGTCGGGTAACTAACGCGATCAATTAATGAACTAGAGCTCTGCTAGCTGCAGTCAGCGCGTCGCCGTCTCGTTCGACATCTTGCTTGCTTTGATCGTGTGCCGAGTGGCCTGCATGTGCGTATCTGTGTCCCTCTCCCTCTCCCCCTCTCTCTCTCTCACTCTCTCTCTCTCTCTCTCCCTCTGTCCCTCTCTCGCTTGCTTGCTTGCTCTCTGTCTGTCTGGGCGCGCTGTGTGAGATCGATACGGATGATCAAGTGGGTACCGAACGCCTGTCGATCCTCCCTGGTCGCTCGCGCGCCCGTATTTGAACTTTAACTTGCTGGAGGGTGGCAGCTCGGAAGTATACGGTACTACAGGGGGTACCTGTGGATTCGACGACCACAATGGTTAACGATCGCGATCCAGGAAGTTCTGTTCCGCTGATACGCCTAAACCTCGACCACCTGGGATGGGAGCCGGAATCGAGCGATACCGTAGTCAAGGCTTGGCATCCCCGTGCTCCTTGCAATTGTCCTGCATATCGCTACTCTCGAGAGGGCAGCCAACACTTTCGAGCCACGCCGTTGAACGAACGCCGAGCGACTGGCTGTCTGCTTGAGCTTCCACAACGCCGCGAATCCGGAATGCTCGCGCGCGCTCGAGAGGGGTTGCTGGCTGGTGAGGGGTGGGTGGGCACCGATCGAGAGGGAGACAGAGGGTGAACCTCGGTCAGAGGGAGAGGATCTCCTCCCTCCCTCTGCTTTACGCTCACCCTCTCGCCGCGCAGGCTGCTTACGGCCACCCTCTTAAGCTAGATGCACACTGAACGCTTTGGGCATCCCTTAACAGGAAACGCTCGATAGTGATTAATCATAGATTGGAACAAGAGCGCACCTCAAAGTACGACCAGTTGACCAAGGCCACTGTTAAATACAGTAATGCAATCAGTTCTTGAGCTCTGCATAATTAGTCTTTTCCATGCTTAGAGGAATTATTAGAGACCGAGAAAGGAGGGACTTAGGGCATTAAAGAAGATTATGAATAGACTATAGATTGTACGTTAAGTATATAGTTATTGAATTATAAAAGGTAGAGTGTTAAAGATGATTACTGGTTTCTATCGTAAATGAGATTCATTGGAGATATTACTTCTCCAATTCTGTGTGTAACTCTCCTAATTCCCTAACCCCTCGGTTTTCTACCCTCCGAGTGGATTTTCCACTTGCTTCCAGAAGGGATACCTTCCAGTGTGATGATCGTACTCGCCGTCCTTGCCTAGGAGGACTTTCCTGGCCTCCCAGACAAGGCAGAACAGAATTCGTTAGGCCAGGCAAGTCGGCCCGTCGATTTATGGGCGCCTCCTTTGATGCCCTTTGATCGGCACTATCGCTTTTAATTACGACTCCCGTCCGCGGCATTGTTCCCCTGACTCCTGTCAAATTTAGACGGCCTAATGGAGAGGCCGCTATCCGCCGTAAGGACATGCCGGGCGTGTGAATAGCTCGGCTGAACGCTATTATGCCGATGATCGATTATGCCTGTATTAAGAATTTATGGGACGACTGCGGTCCTCGATTATTAAGTGTTATTGGCCTATAGTAACGCCGTAATCACCGCATTATGTGTTTTCTCCGTAGATCACTACCGCTCTGGTTAACCTGTCCGCTGTTGTAAAGCTTTGATTGGAGCCGGATGGCCACGTAAAATACGCCCCGCTAGATTGACTCCTGTTATAGTTGTTTGAAATTCCCAACTGACGATGCTATCGCCTCCAGTTTATACCCATAACGGTCTCGAAAGGCGGCTGACATGTGCAGTAAAGCCCGTTTTACAACCTATGGCGTTCGTAAACCAAATTCTTCGCGGAGCGATATTTGAGAAATCTGCGTGAAAAGCAGAAAATTTATGGAACTCACTTTTGCATGTGCCACGGTGACGCCGGCACGTCCCTTTGCCCCAGTGCCGATGACTGTCCACCATTATTCCTAGCAAGTACTTTTTAATTAAATGTACAAGCGTATATGTCAATTATATTTATGGGGGTTCAACACCTAAATACCGAAAATACCCAGACAGACTTTTTCGTGGTAGTTTGTGGGTTTGACTCGCCCAAAATCGATGAGTGGTCAGACTGCGGTCAAGCGGCAACGGCCACATCATTATTCACTTCGAAACCAGCGAGGAATGATAATCAATGAAAAAGTTTATTTTACTAGGCTTATTATAATGTCTGATAGCAAGACAGGGTTTGAAAGCATCCGTATTAGGATGATAAATGAGTGCGAGCAGCATGATGACGGGACAGGGGTAGATTGACTGTGCGGAATACGGGCTGTTAAGGGTGGACAAGGTTTGGGAATTCAGCGTGTTGTATCCATAATACCCACGGAAATCGGGTACATTCATTATATTATTTAATACCTGAATATACTTTTTGGAGTCCACTAATTATCACTCAATTTAGTCATAATACGTGTAGGAAGATATTCAAGAAGGAGTAACTATTTCGCGTTGTTATTCATTGATGTTATTACGTGGGAAAACATATCTTTTTTAATTCTATTCCAGAATACGCTTTCGTTACTCCATAATTCGTGTTATTCTTCCTTATTGCGGTAGAGCTTCTAACCCATCACGAGGGGTTCTAGGGAATTCAAGAATAGGTAATGCAGTCATTCAAGATTCAATTTATGTTTACTCGTAAATTGTGAGAACTTTATATGAGACTTAATGCACTCAAGGGATTAAGACCCTATTTCCAACAAACTCTGGATAAGGTACGCGAGTACATTGTGATGGAATCGCTGGCCATTTCAAGATTGATGGGGGTCGGCTGACGCTAATAAACAACAACAAGGTTTTGATGTATCAAGGGTTACATGAATAGCGTTCGCAGAAAGAAGATCCGTACTGCTGACACGTAAGCCCACGCGATACGCTGCGAAATATAAAACTCCATTAGCGTTGGTGTCCTCGCTCGGAACTCTATCGGCCAAGGCTCTCATATCTTGGGACTATCAAGAAGTAATTAACGTCGTGATCTATGTCACGATCATCCGATAGACAATAGTTTCATTCATATATAAACCGAACAGCTGACAGGATCGATTCGCTTCAGTTTCGCCCAGTTCTAGTTATCTCAAGAACGTAAAACATTGTGGTATGTTCCTCTCCTTCGGCGCACATTACTTGGCTCAATTACGAAATCCTATAGTTTTAGGTCATAAAACACTTTATGGCATCCCATTTTATCGCGACCTCGTTGCCCTCTCCTTTCTGTTCTCATGGTGCAGTGAAAATGTATGGCGAAAGTGAGTCAGGGCACTCGGTGTCCTCGGGGATGACGGTACCGCAAGCTCCATGGACGTGCTCAGCCGGGCTTTGGATAAGGCGGAATACCAGGCTCCGTTCTTGCGCGAGAATCTCGAAAGATTCTTCGTCGTGCCCGGCAGCTTTCGAATTCCACTGCTTACGAGCTCGAGATATTTCCGTTTCATCGTCGACAATCGTTTCAGCCTCCACCTGCGCTACAGCCAATCGGTGAATCCTCTGCTCCCGACTATTTATCAAAGCAAGAGATGCTTGCTTCCGTCTTTGAACACGAATGACATAAGTATCACGAACTTCCGACTTACTACAAATGCATTCCGTTATTATTAAAATGTAAATTCTCCTTCATGGCAATTAGCGACAGGTGCATTTCTCAATTGGTAGTGAAACTATCGGCGTGAGAATTAAGATTGAAATGAAATTCCTGAAGTTAATGGAACCAAAAACTCAAAAAAAGTTTATCGTCCCTGGTGGTACGCGGGGTATGGTCACGTCGGCAAAGAATTTCAATAAAGCCCGATTAATCTCTCAATGCGCTCTTGCTACGGGGAAGCCGGGCAATGTAAAACACTTTATCGGGCATGTCAGAAGAATGAGAAAACTTCCAACTGGTCCAACCCGAGCGTGACGCTTAAACTTTCGTGAAATCGTTTCCACTGATTTCTTCGCGTTCCCTGCGCCGGCAAACCGATATCCGGGAATACACTTCGAGTGCGCCGGTTCTTCAAAGCCTTGGCAGAGATTGAACTGTGTATCGCGTTCGCTAAGGAAAGTTGCAACAATATTTGCGCTGGGACACCTCCAAAACTGGCGCGAATCAAGCAGCATCACCAGCGAAATTCGAAGGGAACTTCCAAATGAGCAGCATCAAGAGGATCGAGCCTGCATATTCATGGAATTCCTATCATCCCGTAACATTTACCCAACCAGTTTATTCTGCGAAAAATAGATGCCGACCAGCGTTTGCTTGTACTAATTCTCATTTATTACCACACGACTTCTAGAAATAGTACTACAGGTTACTAATGTAATTCATGTTCCTTAAATGGCTCTTGTAAATATTTGACTTCTCCGCACTTTTTTCTGGTTATTTCAAACTCTTCCTCCACGTTTAAAAATTGGAAGTAACAATTCGAATAAATAGACAGTAAAGGAAGGAATATGAAATGGGAGTCTTTTCAAATCCAAGTGGTCCTATACTTCTTTCGCAGTGGAAAATCAAATGATATTCTACGACACTCACTAACTGGGGCACTGTGAAGTGTTCGGATAAAAGAGCCCATATAAACCGAGTAATAGTGCACGACGCTCTTGGAAGCCGTGAAATCGATCGAAGCATCGAGGATCTCGGCATGGTCTTCCAGGGTGTGCGTGAAGAATTTTTGTCATCTCGAGAATTCATCCATCAAAATCAGGAAGACACGAGAAACCATCGAGCCCGCCATCGGTCGGTGCTATGAAAATTCCTCGAGACATTTTTACCCTGCTACCACCGTTCATTCCTTTAACCACCTACGTACAACATTGCCAGCGCCTGAATACGGCGTATTGTTAGTTTTTTGCCCCGCCAACGGATATAACTCACGGACGTGCTCCGATACCCTTTCCGTTCTGGAGTATTACATTAAATTCAGCAAGGTCGTATCGTAAATATAAGGCAATACGTCAAGGAAGCAATAGATATTCCCTTTGTAAGGCTGAACACGCAGGCCCTCCAAAATTTCAGGGCAAAATAACCCCTCTATTATTATGACTGCTGCCACGTCAAATAGAAGTCTTACGGCTTTGGAATCAAATTCCCGTGCGCCCTCGGAACCCATGAGGGGACTACCCCCTTGTTTTCTTGAACGGCGGCCTTGTTTTCATTTGAGAAAAAGTCGCAAGGGTGCGAATAGGCCCACGATAGAATACATTCGCACGCCGATCCACCAGGGCCCATGGATTACAAGTTCGCGGGTGGTTCATCACCCAAAACCTAATGTATTGAACGAAACATTTTTCAACGCGTTCGTAGAAACACGTATAAGCAATCTGTTGTGTTTTGCTCGCCCCAGCATTTCCAGACCTGGTTTGCTTTTACTGTCGTGCATAAAAACAATCATAAGGCACGCAGAGACCACGTAAGAGAGTACTTTGAATAAAATTGCGGACATACGCTAACGTATAGACGTGACGTCGTGCTTTAATTTCATTTCAGCAAGTGGATAAGGTTGTTAGATGGAAATTATAAGGTAGTTTTAGTGGATCTACTTTTAATCGTGCTTGTAGCCGTTTGAAGTTGTAAAAGTACAATTTAAGAAAGACAATACTGGGACAAAAATGTCCAATACAATCTCTATAATTAATCCACCCGTTAATACGGTTTTCATTCGACCCGATAAATCTCATAAAGCCGGCAGTCCGATGAATTAATGTTCGCGCGGCTGAACCAACGGCGATGATATTGATTGACAAAATAGCACCTCGCAAATGAAACGGACAGGCACGGCTGAGGCTCGGGCGGGAATGTAATTACCTGCCGGGTACTAACAATGATAGCCACGCGCGTCCTCGACAGAAGATCCATGCGCAAATAATCGTGGCATTATCCCAGGGAAAAGAGAGGGACTCCCCGGGACAAATTCGATATTAAATCATTTCCATCCTCCATCAGGACTTCGACAGGCCCTCGCCGATGGTTATCGACGCTCTAAACTAATCGATATGTCCCTCCCCATCAACATCCAGCGGGTGTTGGTATACGAATGCATACTGACAAATAAATTTCGTATAAAACAGAAGAACAATCATTCACTGCAATAACAGACACCTTAACTATTCTTTAATTTACTCGTTTGACACTTATTACTACAAAGAAAGCAAAATAAAATGCCAGAGAGACGCGTGTTATCCAAATGTCTGTGCAAAAATGAAGAAAGTCAGAGAGAAGGGTGACGGAAAGCCTGACCTATTTTGAATTGAAACGCTCTCCAGGCGAAGCTGCAAACACGATAAAAACTCCGGGACAGTGGGAAGGTTAACCGAAAAACCAGGCACACGAAGCCGTTTCCGGTGATAGGTCGGCCGAATGGATCGGAAATATTGGACGCGCGCAAAATCGATCGTCGATGCCCGAAAAATTTCGGGGATGCAGGCTGGCACGCATGACAGACACAACTGCCCAGTATCCCCGGTTCGCGCAAGGGAACACTTGTGATGGGCAAGCGTTAAAAAGAGCATATCTCATATCACGAAAAATCGGGGCGCATCTCTAGCACACCTACAGTTCGCAGTATATTATGTCAGTACATATATATGCAATAACGCTGATTCTCACCTGGGGATGAATGCCGGTCACAAAGTATGGCTTCCTTAATCACGAATGCTCGAATTGGATCCACCCGGCTATGCCGTGAACCGAATGGTCTGAGACCATACCAAAGAAGAAGGCGTGAAACGTCCTATTCAATTTTTCCCTAACCATGTGCTAGGTTGCTGGATTAAAGGTGGGTGCACCCTTTCTATTCGTAGATCCGTCCACAAAAGACCACGTAGAGAAACTGCGAACACCTCTACTCGATAGATCCCTTCCGAGAACTTCAATAAAACTTCTGAATTGCGTATTTATGATTGGTGTTACTGAGAAATCTCCAATGATCTTCTTTGATCGGCCGTTCGCTTGCATTGACCGGTAGTTGTATGCCATCGTACATTTTTAATGCAAGTGTTAAATTGTTCAAAACTTCAACTTCATGTACAATGATTCTTATTGGTATACTTTGACCAGTGTATGGTCTTCTTTGAACTTACCTACAGCTGGACTACAGTATCGTGAGTGTATGTTAGATTTATTGCTCAAAAACTCTGTGAGCTTATATTTTAGGTTTGTTATTTGATAGATACCAGTAAAATTAGACTGGTAATGTCAGTGTTTCGAAATAAGTGGACTACCTTTTTGATACCCGCTGTTGATAGAACCCATTCACTTCAGACATACCATCCCTTTCTAGAATAGTACTACAGGGTGTAACTGATAGCTTGGAATCACTTTTTTACCATCGAATTATCGGTAATACGGACATTGCCTTATTGTTTTGGTAGCCGTGTAATGGCAAGCGCAAAGGCTGAATAATTAATTTCATCTGATTCTGACGGTTTCTCCCACGTTTTGCAATCTTCCTGATCTTTTCCGGGGCTGAAATTTGGTGGGGAATGTTTTTTTGCATCAAGGCAGAAGTGATATAAATTCCAGAGCCCTAGCTCAAAATTCATTTTTTCGCAAATTTTTGCATATGTACCCCTTCACAAATTTTCGATTTTTCGAAGGTTCTGAGACTTTGGCGAACGCTTGATATTTCGATTGTTTAAGTATGAAAACGGATAGAAAACATAAAACTAGTGGTCAAAGTGCCGGAATTGTACCGAAAACTCCTGGAAAACTGATCCTGAATAATTCATTTTCGTGGTTTTTCCCATGTTTTCCATACTTCCCGACATTTTCCGGGGCTGTAATTTGGTAGGGAATATTTTCTTGCATCAAGAAAGAAGTGTTAGAAATTCCAGAGCCCTAGCTCAAAATTCATTTTTTCCCCAATTTTTTTGTCACTTGTGTCGTATGTCGCTGAGCACACGACACAAGTGACATTACACGGCTACCAAAACAATTACGCAATGTCGGTATTACCGATAAATCAATGGTAAAAAGCTGGTCCCATTCTATCTGTTACACCCTGTACTAGCAGTTTAAGGCAAGAGTCAGTTAAACGACAGTTGGTAAAGCGGGTAAAAAGGGAGCCTGCGCATTCGTTTTCGGGTAAAACTGACGCAAGTCTCGAGTACGCAGTTCATAGAAGCTCCGCGGAATTCGTTTGGATCGATTAACGTCTGCTTGATACCAAATCGTTTTTGAACAACAATCTTTGTATTTTCATTCTGCTGTCCATTTAAATAAAAAAGAAAAGATGCCAGCTTGCAGCATCAGAACCTACCATGTTTTTCTGGACCGACCATCAATATGTTTTCAACGGCTAGTAAAACTAAACTTACCCTGCTTTTAATTTTTCGATTTTTCTTTACTGGAAGTAAGTAACTGTTCCATGAGTTTGCGACCGTGGATACTTCAGTAACCTATTGCCATTTATAGAATAATTTGCCTTGAAAAGTTCACCCATCATTAAACTAACACTGTTTCAATAATGCGTTAAAATGTTATTTGCCTAATTATTTTCTTCTCGGAATGGTAGAAATGAATTAGAGAACTGCAAATAAAATATTTGTAATGTATTTCTAATTTCATCATGCATCAAGTAATGATTAAAGTATAGAATACTGTTAAATATTTTTGCAAAGGCAGAAGTTTACTCGAATTGATACTAGCTTTTCTGTAATAGATTTCGTAGACAGTAAAAGTCGTAGGAAGGCGAACCCTTCTATTACTGCGGTGACCCAGAACCTGTCGTAAGACGCAATCTACTGTGGCATCGTGGTCGAGATGGCTTTTAACTTATTTCTGCGTCACAGCACTATTATCCGACGGTTATCGGGCAGCGATCGACGTAAATGGAAATCGAGATACGGTAGCGGAGTTCAGATGAAATCCGATAAACCGCTGCCGTTCAAGTAGACACGTCGATCCGTCTCCTTATGAAATTACCTGGAGTTCGCTGCGGTCGCCGAGATCCACTCCTCGCATAGCCGCAGAATTTAAGAGTCCAATTGAACCGAAACGCCGAACTGCCGCTCCCGTCGTCTCCCAGTGTATTCGCCGTTATTTTCCCCTGCGCAGAGAAACTAATGCCCGGCCAATACACGCTCGAATTGGAAGCCAAGAGGACGTGGGGTTATTCCATTACCTTCGAGAAACGAAACGAGCGGCAGAGCAAACGCCGGAAAGTACGTCGGTTAAGCCGATCGCAATTGCGAGTGTCCCCGTGAAATATGGTCGTTACGGAAACAGCTGGCCATTAATACTTCAGGAGAGTGCCCTACGTCTGGTGTCATTAGGATTCTCGCGATGTTCTGCGGCTTTTACCTTCACTGGAAACCCAAACTGATGAGAATCCGAAAGCGAGAACTCGAATGGATTCCCTATTCTCGCAGGATCGCTGAAACTTTGAGCTATTTACTTGAAGCAGCACTCCACTCAATCGAAATAAAGAACTGGTCGATATTGACCATGTAATACTGTGGACTCTTCGCGTTATCTGTAGGATCTAATCGGCCACTAAATCTCTGGGCGAAGTTAATCAGGCGTTATCCCAAAAAGGGAGCTGGCCTGATTGCCTAATTAAACTGTCCTCCAGTATAGAAGATCGAGCTCTCCCAAGGGGTGTCATGCAACGACGTGTATCGATCAATTCTCAGGACGCTGAAGAGTATATATACGTGTAGTGGCAGCATTAATTCGTAGCGCGATGATGCGTATGATAATGAAGGGGTCATTAGTAAACTATTACGGAGGCAACCGTTATCGTGGTTTGGAGCGCAGCGGCAAACAGACCGACAGACGGACGGAAGCTTCGCGTTGCGGAAACGTAATTTGAGGATTATGCCCGCTCGTATATTACTGGCGAAACAATGGCCATGTGACAACACTGACGTACAATCACGTGTACGTAATCCTGCTGGATCTTCTGGAGTTCTATGTCTCTCACTCGTTGCCGGAGAGAACACGTCGTGCACTCCTCTTATCCTGTCACCGACTCTCTAGATAGTTCCTTAAGCCTTTCATGTAATACGATATTATCTGACAGGATTAACTTCCACTGAAATTGCTACGAATTATTCGGGATCAGTGGGGTTACGCTGCAACCAAACTGATTGTCAAATCGCTCGGACATGCTGCGATATTGGCAAACGATTTGGTATTTCCAGAGTGATATTGATATTCAATTTTTAAGGAATAGAAGAATGATTACTCGGAGATACAGGCGTGTTTGAAACTGCGGGAAATTCAGTTTTTCATGTGGAACCATGAAGAGAGACATTAACAGAGAAAAAATTAGCGTCGTCCTACTGGAGAGTAATGAGTCCAAAAGTGTTACTCGAGATTGACGAATAGTACAGCGTAGCGTGAGAGCGAGAGCGCAATAAATTAAAGCGGTGGCGGCGGCGTGCTAAAAATGAGACTTTCAAGCGACCAGTATGTTAATCCGCGCACGGCCTGCGGCAATTTATTTCTCGCAATAGCGTCATCGAAAGTTTTAATGAATCACACGGCTCGTCCGGAAGATAACGTCGATCCCGCACTCTGAGAGAAGTTTATGATGGAGAGGCTGTCACCCTTTACGGAAAAACAGGGTCAACTCATTTACCGGGAAATTAGATAAATTCACGAGATCCCGGGCCATTATGTTAGCGCCCATCCACCCGCAGGGTTACCCTTTCCATTCTACATTCACGAGAGAAAATAATCTTTGCGGTGCAAGAACTTCTTTCGAACACAGGCGGCTCGGAAGCGTCATTCTTCGCACTTATCCATACTATCTTCGCACCACCGGGTCGGAGTGCCAAACTTTACAGACGTAATATCAGTCGGTGCGAGTTTCGCACGAGAGCCGAACAGCCGGTGAGCACAGCACGTTCAATAAAACGTTCTTGGGAAAAGGGAGCCCGAGACGCTCGTAATCACCGTAACTTCCAAGCTGTTTCTTGAGAACTGGCTACAACGAGCCTCGAATTTACAATTGTCGGGCTAAACTTTCGAGGGAAAAACGTGTTCTTATGGTGTTCTTATTCCTGGTGACAGTTTACTTTTGCATACCAGCATAAGTTTCATCGGGAGATTCGATATTCATTTTACTTGCTCGACAACTCCTACTACCGACAATCAAACTTAAACCATCAAGCTCTCATAAAGGTCCGACAACTGTTAGTGGCAGGAGCTTAGGCTCGCGGCGAGAGTTTCACTAACAATGGCCGACAATTATCATTCATATTGCTCCTAAGTAAACCCACTTTAGCCATAGATATCATGAATATTAAACTCCCTGCCGGTACGAACGGTAGGATGCTGTTTATCCGGACTGCTGCTCCTAACCGCTGAGTTATCTCTGCGGAGAAAGGAAGCTGCACCGAAAGGGAACGAGATGAATCCTGCCGCCGCGAATCGGACGCAACATTAAGAAGAAATAAAGTATTGTGCTGGAAAACACTCCGTCTACGGTGTGCGGCTTACACATTTTCCACTTTTTCCCGTTGCGCAATCTTCGAGGGCACAGTCGTTCGGCGGTGTGCGAGAATGGTATCCACTCCCGCACCGCCTCTCCTTAGTTCTAATTAAATAAAAAGTCCCACGCGGAGGAACTACCTCTGGCAAGCTCCTGTTAATACTCTGAAGCGCTACACTTCCGTATAAAAGGCATTCCCGTTCGCGCGCGCACTGCGCTGCTCTACCCGTTCCACTTTCTTCTCCGGTTTACCTCTTTTTCCCGTTGCTTTCTTAACGTTCGCTTTCCACCCCGAGCTTGTTGGCAGAAGACATTATGCCCGCAGCATTATTCGAAATCCAATTAACGGTAAGCGGTTGCTGGAAACATTCTAATGCAATTGTTCCTCGGCTCGTCTCTAAACTTGTAACTGCTTTTCTAGTCAAGCAGATGCCAAGCAAATGTCGCGCAAGTGGAAATAAGTTCCGGTTAGTAAATCAAAAGGATCGATTTTGCATTTAGAGGTTTTCTTTTAATCGGCTTAGTTGGTTCGAAACGATGAGTTGGTGTATACTACGGGCATACTCGAACTTATCTAGCACATGTTTATTCACTGCGGTAAGAAAGCCACAGGAAATTCCTGAGCCACTCAAGTGTTCCGGCTGAGGAGCGCGCTCTCCCAGCACTTCAGCTTTGAACGAGTCCTTTCGTTTCCTCTATACTTGACTGTTGTTTGCCGCTGGAGAGCCTCGACGCTTCATGAATGGCTACATAAGTCTGGCGCGCAACACCTCCGCAATGTTTCACCAGTAAAGTCTTCGCGAAGTTACTGGCTTCGAATTCTAAGGTTGAATGGGATTTCGGTGCCGGAAACCGTGCCACGCGCTCAGGCCAATGGGCGCTGCTTTTTGCGGAGGTAAGTGTTCGCTGACTGCAGGTAGACTACCTCAGCTTTTGACCTCTTGCCGAAACAGAAAAGTCTCCCTCCCATTCGAATGGATCGTATTAAATGAATGCAGATTCAAGTGGCCATGCTTAATGATTTGTTTCGAAAGTGGTATTTCAAGAAATATGTAGGATTGTGGCGCAAGTAATTCATTAAGAAAACGAGAATAAAAGTTAATTTCATTCTCCTGTCATATTGTTTTCTTAGACCTGTATTCTTCTTGACCTCTGACCCTCATTCGCTAGAATTTGCTCAGCAAGATGAAAAAGCATTTGGTTTCTTTATTGTGCTTGGGGCATATAATACAAAATTAAATGAAAGCATCTCCTAAGAAAAGAGCCTCTGCAAGAACTTCCTGGGTTTAAGCCATTTATAGTTTGTGTTCTCCAAACCACGCACAAACCACGTAGCGATACTTGTGAAATTAAGATATTGTGGATAGGAAGCAGCATTAAAATAATAATGAGGAGAATATTATTTTATCACTTATAATGCAAGAACTACTTTTATTGAAGCGCCCGTTTAATTAAAGTTATACATTCATTTCTTTCTTAGAACATTGAAAGCAGTTTTCGGCCTGACGGGATATTCTGCTCTAGATCCTTCATCTTACTATTTCTTCATTCGTTGTTATTATTATCGTCCATTAGAGCGTTCAAAAAGAGGAACTATTAGTTTTTAGATGCCAGACGCTAATGAAGCGGACAATGTTTTCATTGGAGAACAAAGGGCAATTTGTTGCCAGAAATATTGATTTATTGATGTTTGTTATTTTTTCAGTTGAGAACCCATTCCGTGTCAACATTTTTTTATTGTCATATACCTAGCGTGTTTTCGAAAAAGTTTTCAATAGCACGCTCGGCAGTCATGGCTCTAATTAATCAAGCATGCACTGACACAGTGCAAGCAATGTGAATACGTATATTTTTTCTGGCTACATTGTTACTGTTCTCCTGTCGCTCGATAAAACAAAGACGGATTGTTTAAAGAAAATATATTTCCAGGCAGGGCTGCAGGCGCGTACATAGTATACATATGTTTAAGCGTATACAATTTTCCGGATATTGTTTCGAGGGATTGTTAAAAAGTCACTATTTTTCATGGACGGTTTGTTCTGCGAATTTGAATGTCCTATGAGTTACAAGAAGTAGACTGCAATGTGGGCGTTCGAGCGCACATTTGATTTCCATGAAGACTCATTCTCAAATAAGAGCAGACGCTTGCATTCATCTACTTAATGTGAAAACGCTTCTACCACGCCAAAATGTAACCTTCTAACGCTTCCCCCGAACGCTGTAAATTTTCTACTCCACTGCAGTGCGAAGTTCCAACGCGAATAAACGTCAAGCAGAACTGCTGAACTTCTGCTTAACAAACATTTAGTGCATAAACATTTCTCGTCGAGAGCTGTACAAACATTCATAGAATTGCACGCTTCACGAAAAGTATAATGGGAGTGGAACTCGTTAGCCGCACTGTCACGTGCCTATAAATGTTTACGCCGCATTACAACAGGAATTTGTCCTTCGTGAGAAGTCTCATCTTAGCGAGTTGCCGTGATTGTTGTTAAAAGGTCTTACTTCTCCGAGCTACTTGCTTGCTGCGCGAGATCATAATTTTATTTGTGTAATTTAATTGGAAGTTTGTTGCTTCTGACAGGAGATTGTAAAGCCTCTATGATAAACGTGCCTAGATTTCGATCAAACAACATTCCTCGCGAGTTTATAGAGCCGTCGATATTCACCAGTACATATGTATTTCGGGATGCGGTCAGACCTGCGTGATACAGATTCACTGCTTTATCTGATCTATCAATTTGATATTGCGCGGAATAACACGCAACCCCGGGCGACGTCTTTCATTTCTCGCAGTATTAGATCCTACCATGGTCGTCCGCGTGATGGATTCCAGGGAAACTCTGGGCGAAGTACGAACCCTATCTATAAGGGAGATTCAATCACTGTATTGGTACAGGCTGAAGTTGTTAAAAATAGGGAGTCTGCCAACGTAGAATGTTTGTCTGATCGAATTGCTATCGATTTTAATTACAACAAGTGGAATGCCTCCGGCACGGCAATATTTTCAGATTTAACATCAGATTCTTTATATCGAATCTAACACTCTTTGAAGTACCACAAAGTATGAGAGGACAAATACCCCGAACTTCATAATATCATTTCATATTGCGCGGAATTCAATTGCAAACCAGATGCATGGTTGTTTTCATGTAATTTGTCATAACGGGAATGGAAATAGGGTGGATTGCGGGAATCGGCATTGCCAAGGAAGCTTTTAAGCGACTGCTCAGCCGTGTTTGTGCGGTTGGATTCTAATGATCGTACCCGCGACGTTTCGAGTGCAGTCAGCATCGAAGGGGCTCCCATTTCTGCAGTCCCTCTGTTTCTCATGACTCTGCCGTATTTCCAGGGTAAACCGACTTGGCAGTGAGGTAATACGGGGCATCCTTCACCATAAAATGCTGCCATGTCGCGTGTGTTCGCCCGGGACAAATATGTCCACGGATTCGGGCCGAGCTCCAATTCCACCACCGCCGCTATTTACGTTGGCGTGCTCGCGATCATTCTTTGCTCGCCCGTGCCTCCACGAGTGTCGCTCCTTTCTCAAGTCTTATCAGTCCATCCTGTCCAAAATCAACTCTTGTCTCTTAGGGATGCCACAATTGTAATTTCATATCGAACATCTTCGTAGAATATGAACTTAAAGCTGAGAACACGGAAGCGATAGATTTCAAACTTATAAAAGAGACACTTCTGCTACTATAATAATCCAATGGCGATACCTTGCTTGCTGAGGCATAACTGATCATTCTAATCTTTCCGACACGTTACCCAAAGCTTATCAACGTGACCGCCTAGTTAGAAACACAATTCTCGACTTTACAGAATAAGATAAAGACAGAGCGAGAGACAGCAAACAATGCCAACTCTTAGTTGGAATACCTAGAGCTTCTACGTGGGCACCCTGTTTAATGGTGGATGCAGTTACAAGTAGGGAGAAAATAAAATAAGGGCGTTGAAATGGCCCACCTATCAGCGGCTGGGAAGTAGTACATTTCAGTTGGAAAGAATGAAGCTCTTAAACAGATATACGCAAGACCGAGACGTGGGCAGGAATGAGAACAGAGGAGTTGCGACTGTAGGGTTGGCCTCCTTTGGCTGAAGGCGTGGAAGCATTGTATGGCTCTTTGAGAGACCATCCAAAAGAGGCGAACGATTCAGTCGGCTAGCCATTTAGGAACACGGATCTCCCGCGAGAACAATAAAGCACATTAGCGTGGGCGGCGCGCCGGTCCGTAAGAGTAAGCTCGTGCCGGCCGTTACAAGGCCGGCTACTGCCAGTGAAAGCTCAGCGAAAGCTTGGCACCCTGCAGCTGCCAGTGCACGACTTTGCCGTCGCTTCCAACGCTCCAACGTCCTTCGCATCGGACATTCTGTCAGAATTTCTCTGTTGCACCAGTGTTCCACGCACCCGCGTGACACGTCGATATTGTCGGCGAGCGAATCCATCCTCAGAGATTGGATAGAAGCTGATCCCGAGAAGAATGACGAGGTGCGTCCGGCCAAAATTTCATTCTCTCAGCTGCAATCCCTGGCCACACGGATAGACGAGTCTTGGCTCGTACCTCCCGTAATCAATAGTCAGCGCGTTTCAACCTCGTGTACGGTTTCACAAAGCCTTCTGTGCTCACCCTCCCGTGGCGAAGTTACTCTCTCCAGCTTTTCGCCTTCACTTTAGCGAGAAAGAGCAAAATTTAATTGTAAAACCCAGTACTTCCTAATGGAAAAGGCACTGGTTTTCTCTAGTACTATGTGTTTTTATGTGCTGGCCAGCTCTGCTCGCGACAAACCCTAAGGAGCGTAATAAGAAAGGTACTTCGAGTTACTGGAACCGGACATGATTACGTCAATCTGGAAAGGCATTAACGGTTTTACAAGTGTATACTCGGTACCGCGATCGATCTCTTGCGAGTGGTTTTATGTTCTTTTCCAGGTAACTAGCGTACATTTGGAGCGATAAAGGATACTGGAAACTATCCGAAAGATCGTGAATTCATGAAAACGACTGCTGTACGATATATCACTCTCTGAAATCTACTCGTTAGCAAGACGACCGTACAAATTACTTTGTACGCTTATGGTGCAATTGTAAATGTATCCTGTTACAATTAGTTAGCATCATGCATTCTCTCTTTCCAAGTAATTGCAAAACTGCGAGGGCTATCGAAGGATGCTACATGGCAGAGTTTCATGATTCAATTACCATCACTGGTTGCCGGTGGTTGGCAACGCGTGGAACTGCGACAGGTCGTGTTAATCGGATCTCACGTTTTTATGATCGCACGTCACGAGCACGAGCTTCAAGTGCGGGAGAGTTCCACAGGAGGGAACAGAAAAACCTGCTAGTGCGACAGGAATCACTTAGTTTTTTTTTTGCTTTTGCATTTCGTCACGCGAATGCTACCGGCCTCGCTCTTATCGTGATTGCGGTGCCGAGAACTCTCACAGCCATAACGGACACGAAACAACAAAATTGTCCTGCGCCCGCGCATACGTGCGTAGAGCGGACTAAGGTAGGTTTGACTGGAGCCCACGAAGTATTAGGATAGCTTGACAACATTGACCTGAAATGGGATAATAACTGTCTAAAACAAATCCGACAAAATCCCTGACGAACTTTGGGTCAGGTGGAAAGGGGAGAGTGCTGTTTGTCTATCTAGATTGGAGAAATCACACACTTGGCCGGCATGAAATTTCACAGCGTACGTCCGCCTCATACATCCCTGTGTTTATGTTCCGCCGCATGAAACCCCCGACGGGTCTGGGCTGCATTTACCGTCGGACTTTGCTCTGAGATCCTGGGGAAACCACCCCCTTGAAATCAGGTTTACAATTGAACCGTCGAGCGATGGAGTGCCTCCATTGATGAGTGCCAGCGATTAAAGCCCTGCTGAATTAAGGATCGCTATTTTCATTCCACTTAACAATTCGCCGCCGCGCCTATTCTCGCCAGACACGCGTTTAGATCCTCTGATGAGAAAGATGTCAGATGACACCGTCGATATGGTAAAACTGCTGGCGCCATTGCACCATAAACGCAATAGTCCTGTTCCGTGAATGCAGTTGCATGCTAGTCCATCTACGATTCTATTGTAGATTCTGTCGTTCAACAGCGAACAAAGCATTAATACTGGCACGAAAAGAAATGTTATATGCATCCTCGAATAATTAGTGAGTTGAAGGATGATCAGATTAACACGGCCACTTAAACTGAAGGAGAGCGTGGCTATCTACGAGGAAGGATGAAGTTCGACGAACAATTTTAATGTTGCCCGCCAGTATCGTAGCGCTCTAATTCTGCAGAGTTCTCGCAGAGGAACGGGTCTCCCTCTCGCATTATATCCAAAGGAAGTTGAGCAAAGCAGAACTCTAGTGCCCAAGTACTCCTTCTCCTACCGCCGACCCTCTTCTGCCTTACCCAGGAGGCGCGCGCGGGCGCTTGTATGTACAGGATTAAGTTGTCCCTATAAAGAGCTTACCGCTTGTACGCACTCAAACCCACCGTGGATTAGGATGCTTCGAATTCCTTATGCGGCTACTGACACTTTGAGGAAGAAGACCCGTTTCTACAATATCTATCATACAATCAGTTACAATATTCTATGCAGACCAGCCACCTCTGTAATTATGAGATGGTGCTGAGTTTTGCGGCTTTCTGTTTAAGGCCAGGCATCCGACAATCAGTGAAATGTGCAACAACGACTGGAGGATATTCGGGCCAGCTATTTTAAGCGCCGGATTATCCGCTTCGATACGCGACTGGAGATATTTTTCGCGCGGAACGATAGCATCGCAAAAATATATGTGTCAGAGAGATAGATGTACAGCGATGGGTTCGCGGTGTGCAGCGACACGCACGAGAAGCAACGCGCTCGCCGTACCAGCATCGACGTATCGACATTTTCTCCCCATTATTTTCCGCCTGGTCGCATATTCATTACTCCAGCAAACGCGTCCCGCTGTAACGCAGCCACTAAATGATTTCGCTGCAAACAGCCGTTTGCTCGAGCACCGGCACGCTCGACGGCATTCTTGTCTCTATTCCGAGCACAAAATAAAATAGTCCGAAGCCTAAAAATATCGCGATTCAACTAAAACGGTATTTGATTTACTGAACAACAAAGTCTCTGACTTGAATCAACTCATATCCAATTATGATTGATAATGGTTTTATAAAAATCATCAACGCGGATGAGTAACTTCTGATACTTGATGGGGAGTGGTGCAATAAACAGCTTGTCGCGTCGAAATGAGAGCAAGAGAATGCACAGTCATTTCATCCGGACGCAATGATTCGTGTTATAGTAATTGGGGGAACGAGTTTCGCATTGTTCATTATTCAGCGTCGCCAGTAATGAAAGGACCGCGAGAACTCCTATAACATCGATATTACCCAATCATTCGGCGGCATCCTCCAGCGCGCACTAATTGAATTCGTGTTACATTAATCGTTCCAGAGTGGAGAAATTGCGTCGCTGACAAATGAGTACGTTTCAGCGCTCGACACGTTGGATCTCGTTTTGACGGCGGTATCGATTAATCGCTGCACACTTGAATTCCTAGAGAAGTTAATAATCTCTTCCAAGCCATCTATACTATTAGCCTGCCAAGGCCGAAGTGCTTCTCATCCTGTTCTTGGCCAAGACTTGCGGTTGAATTAACTTGGTTCGTGATAGCCGCGCTATGAATCCGTAGCCGGTTTATTGAAGCTGGGAACAGTCAATGCAGTCTCTGTGACACGGATACTTCAGAGGAAGGAATTATTATACCCCACTTTACGATCCCTTCCTCGAATTATGCCAGGAACTAGATTACTGTTGTTAGACTAGAGTTACTAGGACAAATGAATGATTAGTGCCCATTCAATCACTATGACTTACCTTACGCCCTCGGTCTTCTTACTTGCTAAATGACTTATTCCTGTTAACTGGTCGTATGTTTGCAAACACACCTAAGAGTAGGAATGGAGCGTGACAGGGATAGTACAAAGTAACAGGGCGATGAGATCACGATTAATGTTTTATTTAATGTATAATTAGACTGTGTTATTTACATCGACTTCATTTATTCAGACACTTAACGCGGATAATCGGCCAATCAAGGGCCCGTATTTATAGTACCGTGGCACGTGAACTTTGTCATAATAGTGTTAGACCGAATAAATTATCCCGAAATCCACAATCTACGAATGAATAATCGTTTAATTCATGCATTGTTAGTCGGGTGTTAGCCAATGGCAGTGAAGCGTGTGGTGGCAGTTGCAATGAAATGGCACTGAGCCAATGATATGCTCCAGCAGGGTTAGGACAAAGTTCACTTACGTTTGTTCTTCTGTAATGTACATATACGTGTATGTATCTATAGACTGGCGCATGTGTGTAACGAATATACTATACGTCTACGCTTACATGTTAATGCACATACGAAGACAAAGATTCACACGTCAAAACTGGCACCCGGAGAACTTAATGCTATCGAGCAAATAATGTCCTTGAAGAAAGTATTTCCAGGGGGGAACATACCGCCCTCTAAAATCAGTCCCACACCAGCCGAAGGGAAGTAGAACATGCAAGCTTCCCATTTGTGCATACCTCGCACAGATTTCAAGATTCAATTACCCTTAATTCATCAATCTCAGCCACCGTCCATACTGATTTTCTGCAACGTAAAGATAGAACTCTAACCTACTGCTTCACGATCAATTCCATAATCATTAAGGAGTAGGATGATCTTGGAGTGGAGGGATATAATGCTGTCGATACGAAGCGAAGGTGAAAGGGGTGGGGGGGGGGGTTGAACGAAAGGAAGAGCAGGTTGTAAAAGGATTCGTTTCATAACCCTAGTTCACATCCCGAATGAAATGCGCTCTCCCATCACCGGCACACACTGGTCTGGTACACACTTCCCCCTCGCCAAAGCAGTTGGCGTCAGCAAAACGTGTGGCTGAGAATATCGCTCGGCAGCGGGGGAAACGGCACGAAATTTAGTTGCGATCTCAGCCACGATGTACGTCTACCGTCCACAAGAACACGCATGCATGTTCATATTTCGAGATAGAGGGGGAGAGAGAAAGAGAGAAAGAGAGATAGCCGCAGAAAATGGGAGAGACACGAGCGTATGAGATTGTCCTTGAATAGTGGCGTTCTAGCACACGCGGGCAGATGACGGTACTCCTCTCTGAGGGTGAAGAGACGGTCGATATTAATGTGGAAGGACGAGCAGCCGGTCAAGGATCCAGGAGATCGTTGAACTCAAGCCTGCGAAAGGAGGTGGACCGGATGGTGGATGCTGCACGAACGTCGAGCCGGTGGCAGCCACTCCCGCCAGCCCGACGGTGATTCACGTCGGGTAGAGGTTCGTGAAGCTCGGTATCCTCCAGCTGGCGGCCGCCAGCAGGCAGACCAAAAAGTTGCTCGCCAAAATTGTCGGACTAAGGCTCCGTCTGTCGCCGCCGTGCATCGCCGCTGGCTTCTCCTCCTCTGAAACGAGATTACAACTGGCTCGTAGTAGTCGACGACACAAAAACTGGCGCTGTTTCGTAAGAACAGAGCCAGCCGAGACGATTTGGCCTCCAAGCGTATGAGTTTTCACGGGCGCAAGCCGATGTTTCTTGGAGGAAGTAGAAAGGCAGAAGTACTTTCGGGGAGCGACTGGTAAAACGTTCATGGCACCCAACGGCGACATTTTAAACGGCATTGCGTGCTTGAACATTTCTGGCTGCCGCGTCTGATCATACCAGACTTCCTGTTTTCCACCTGCCTTTCCTCCCCTTCCATTACCCTCGTGGCGCCTTCCAGTTTTGACCTCGCGCTCTAGTCACGTTTACACTACTTTCCTCGAATCGCGTACATCGAAGAAATGCTGTAGCGACGAATGGAACTGGAGGCGGCTGGCTATTCAGGGCACTGCATGTCTAGGCTCCGTGCTAGGAAAAGAATCCTGCAGCAGTATTTCATTGCTAGTGGGGGGTCAGTGCGCCACCCCTACTCTTTATCCGTCCGCCAGTAATGTTAAATGTAGGAAGTGATTCTTCCCAAGAGCAATATTTTCTGCCGAGATTTCTTCCTTCCGCGTCATTCTTTACGACTTTTAATATTCAGAAACGCGATAGAAGAAAAGAGGACGAATCTCGAATTTTAAGGCACTAGAAATTTAAGAAATTCTTCGTCCTTTCACTCATAGTGGGAATATGGTTTTAATCTGCATCGAATCGGGCGTCGCGAGAGTGCTTTTAGGAATCAAGTGGATCGACGTTGGAAATAATAACTGTGAGCTCTGAGGAGCATCCTATAATCACCCAGGCAGGATGGTGCTTCCAGCAATGAATATTCAAGGCAGCTAAATTTGCGCTATCAGAGCCCAAGCGGAACTTCGTTCTTTCGAGTATCCCTGAGCGCGCGTATCTTATTCCGACGTTCTGAATTCAATTGACTTTCAACTAAAGCCACCCTTACTCGGCGAGGGCTCTTGGTATTTACCACACAAGCTTAGAGAAATCCATCCACAGGTGTGTGTCCTATTCAGAGTGTACACAGACACGATCTTTCGTTACTGGACTCACCCTCTATCACGTGAACCGTAATGTATGCCGATTTAGCGTTGCTAGGAGAGCATGTGTAATTCCCGCCGTGTGAGGGCTTCGTCTTGTTGACCATCAGGATCGAAGCACCCTTGGTGACCTCAACTTTAACTCCGGGCTCCGCATCGTAGTTGATCATACGATCCTGCCGGTACCAAAAGACGTAAAGCGGCGACTCCGTCGTTTCCTTCCACTGACACTCTAATCGAAGACTCGAGCCTTGCTTCACGTGCAGCTCCGGTGCCCCGGGAATGACCGAGTACGCGTCCGTAATCTCCAGCCGAACAAAGTTCCGCTGCACTGGATGTGACGTTACCTGAAATCACAGAATTTTGCCTCGTTGCAATTTGAAAACACGTCGGGAACATTTCCCAACGATTCCTACCTAATCCTAGTCGAGTATTGATGAACCTTTAGAGAGAGAGTTTCGTTATTAACAAACGATAAGTACTTGGTGTTGACCTTAAAGGTATATTGTTAATATTTACTCTCAACCGACGCGACCTTTACGCTGATATTTCTAATCTATGAAAGCGTGACCACCCCACAAAGCCCGCCCTACTCTATTGTATCACGTAGGTCAACAGGTCCTGTTTGGCCAGGAGGTTCTGATACCTTCGATAAAATAGAGGACTTCCGGTGTTTCTTCAGGAACGTAATACTATAGTATATGTCAAACAGAAGAATATGCACTCTCTTATAAAAATGTTCAATTTTGCCAACTGACCTCAGTGAAGTGAATAACCAGTAAGCTGAAGTATGAGAAACCACAATAGATTTAATGAACTTCAGTTTGGCCAACGATCGATTTCCTGCTATTTTGACATCGAGTCGAAAATAAAGGAAAAGAAATTGTACCTGACACTCATAATAGCCGGCATCATCGGGGGTAACAGCTCGTATGTGAAGTGTCCAATCTGTGCTCGTCGGATGCCGCACGCCGAATCGTGTGTCGATTGAATGGGTGGCGGTAGCCACAGTCAATATCTGTTTGTCTCTGGCCCTCACCCAGGTGATCTAAAACACAACACGAAAGTCAGTGTGGAATTAGGGTAAAGTGGATTGTTCTCATTAGACGTAAAAGCCCTTCAATCTCAGTAGAATCGACCTCGGATCACGTTCCCCTGGTAGTATAATAATTTCATCGAAATAAGATGTGACACTCAATCCGTCTTATGGAATTCAGGAACCACCAGCTACCGTTTCCCTAGTGACAGGAGCATTAACTCCATTTGGTAATGAAAAAATTTGTAAATATTACCAAGGACAACTTAGTATTAAATTACAAATGTTTAAAGTTATACATAAAATGTCAGTCTGCATCAGCTGCATCAGCTGCAGACAGCTGTCAGTTAAAAGAAACTTTTAAATATTAACACAAGCGATTACAGACGTTTAAAGTCATGTACACAAGTAGAGTTCACATCAAGGCGTCAAGGGTGTCAAGTAGAAATAAAATTAAAAATGTAGATAAACTGGGAAACTAAGTAGGAATGAGTTTAACGTCAGAGCTGCTATTTGACACTGTGTAATGCGCGAGTGAATAATAACTGCGGAGCGTGTAAAACGGTATTTTCGTGTGGAAACGCGTGTTGGCGTTGTTAAAAGCGGTTAGGCCATTTAGGGTTTGCAATGTGTTGGAAGTAGCCTGTATCATAGGAGGGTGACGAGATAGTCCTGGCCGCTCAGGCTTGCATCGAATATCAATTATGGAGCCATTAGCCTACCCTAATTCCCACGTAATTTTCAGCGATGACAGTGTACATAGCGTACTTTTACTCAATTTACTTTCAATATCAGTGTTCCGATTTGTATATCATTATTTCTATAAACCGGTACCTTCTATGCTCTACATTTGCTTTTATAATTTATACTCTATTCGATTTATAACGTGTTTACATAGCCAATATACTTTAATAAGAGCAACTTTTGAATTAATGTTTCGAAATCGTATGTGCTCAATTAAGGAGTGCTCTTTTGGAGAAACGCTATGAATGGTATTGAATTCATAGCAATGCTAATGATGAGCTTGTACGCGGATGGTGGATACTAACTTTACAAACCATCCGTAATGGAAAATATTGGCCGTGTGGATTCATATGGAACATGTGTGCCATACAGTGGGCTGGTCGGCTTTATCGGGTGCACTTCGTAATGTTAGCACATCGTTCTCGTCGTTGCTTAGCCGGGAACCGCGCACGTTTGCCGGCCGACCGAAATTGCTGCGAACGTGCAACACACGAGTAATCCAATGAAGTACGCCGCACACCGGGGCATTATCATATCTGTTTCTCGGCTAGATTAACCTTTGCATAAAGAATTAATAACGCGCGCAAATCGAACGCCGCCGGCCTGTAAACACACGGCATGTGCAAACTGAAAATACATGCTGGCGCCGTATGTCCCAGACGAAATGATGTCTTCTTCAAATCTATATGCGTCGCTGTAACCTCGATAATTACTAAGGAAAATTATATTAGTTCCACTGGTTGCCTACTCTAATTAATTAATTATCGAACATCGGTACTTCAAAGGCACCGAAGGTCAAATAATTAGTAGTATTAAATCAACTGCAAACAGTAAGGAACTCCGGTGTTCTCAAATGGAAATTGTATAATTTCTGGAAACGAGTATGAAAGATGTGGTAGAATGATGTTTGGATCTGCAGTTAGTTTGCGTGGAGTGCGATCGAGCAGAAGCTTATGATAACTCTCTTAGTGTTGAACTGGATCGTAATTACGACAATTCCGCCTAATACGTCTGGTAGAAACCAATTCCGAAGAATATGACACTCCGGGTAGGAGCTAGCTCAGTAATCCAGCACGTTTCCGGTAATCCTGGATTCTGTTGGAAAGGGCCTAACTCTCGCGGCTGGTGTGTAACGGGGAATCTAATATGGCGAGGGGTTGGATAAACCTGGCTTCGTGTGCGTCAGTGAAGCGAACGGCGCACTTACACTTTCTCAAGCCTTCCTCGACTACGGCAGAACTTATCGAGTACCTCCGAGTTCACCTCAATCAGCACCAAAGTTATGTGATTTCTCGAGCCGTCCCCGAGCTCTGCAACTGCGAACCGAACAATCGCTAAGACAAAGAGAATAGAGAGCGACCGCTCCACACTGTTTGCCATTTCCTGCGAGCAACAACGAAAGACGTACTGCACACTTCAACACGTGCAGCTAGCTCGATTAATCTCTCGACTTTATCCCGCACGACTAATAAGCTGATCGACAAATTGCCGGAGACGTCAGTGCAATTCAGTGCATTTACGAACCCTCATCCATCTTTTGTGTAAATATCATACAATTCCTCGATGTCTACTCACGAAATTAATAAGACTCTTCAGCGACCACAGTGTTATGTAAAGCCGTTCAATGTAAGACTAGCCACAAATTTATCGAAGGCTCGCGCTGCAGTTATCGGTTTCTGAGACGTGGCCTGAGTAAGCGACCCATTGGGAATCTCTCTGGAAAGCTATTAGATGAGATAGCCCAAGTGTCTAGTGAAGCCTACCTGAACGAAAGTTTGTGTATGCTTTTGGATAACACTAGCTACACTTAATGTAAGGTACGACGCATGTGCGAAGGGTAGCGACTATCCAAGAGCGTTTTCAAGACGATGTACCGTGTCTGTGGGTGGAACCTTAATCGCACAGAAATGGCCATGACCGATGGCACTCCCGTCTCCTTTTTTTTCCCCCGAGGGCGGAAAGTCATTTGTACTAATTTTACTTACTCGTTCATCGTAGTTTATATTCGGGGGTGGGAGCAATTACACCGAAGTAATTACCGCCGTTTTCATCGTCCATCGTGATATACGGCCACGTTCTCGCCCGAGGTCGACCACGCCGAATATCAAAAGTTCCCCTGATTATCAGAGAAACCGTTTCGAAAGTATCCTTGTAATGAGGAAAGTTTTCTCACCGAGCTTTGCTGCGCCAGCTCGAGAAATCGGAGAACTGAGAATTGTTCGTACATACATACTATATCTGCATACACGCACACATGTACAGCGATAGCCTACACCACGATGATTTGTAACTTTCTATTTCAGTGCACCGGATTCATTGCACCTGGGCCGAAGACAATGGGCTCCGGAGTCGTAAAAAGGAACTGATATCCTTAAAATACCCATTATCGAAAAATGTGAAAAGTCTACGCTACCCTTAATGAAACCGATTCAGAGAACAATCGTGTAATTTGATATTTGGAAAGTTAAGATAGAAAGTTTGATTTCTAGTCAAGATTCTTAAATTGTACGACTTCAAAATCGAGTTTTCCGAATTTTGTGGGGTATGAGATTTTAGGTATGAATGCTTTCTTTAACGAGGTAAACGGTCTACTTGTCGAATGCGCTTTCTGGAAGTTCAGGCTTTAAACGACTCCTCAAGATAGCTGCATCGCTGGCTTCTTCTGCGCATGAAAAAGCTCGTGTGTGAATTCTGGTGCATCGATCGGCCGGAACAGCCGTAAACCTGAGCTAAAAAAGAAAGCTACAACTTCGCTGAGATAACTAACGAGAAGGCTTGGCCATTCCGACTTCGTATTCGAAGTTGAGAATGCTGTGGATCCGGCTTAAGATCCGGCCACACTAACACACTGACACGGACGCGCGCCTTCATAAACTCGTGCTGAATCCCTTACTGAAATCACGAAATCATGTGGTAAGCCCTGTACTCGGCTTTTTACTTTGCGCGGATTCCAAATGGCATCGTCATTTCACTCTTACATAGACATCGACTCGACCAGAATATTCCGTACTTTACTTTCCGAATAAAATCGGGATTGGTTCCCGGAACTTCCCCGTACAGGTTTTTTCTCTGCTGGCTTTGGAGCTTCAGCACACTGAATCCACAAAGTTTAAGATCACCCACCGCAACTCCGGAGACGCTACGCTCAAGGAAATAGTACAGCACGAGACAGTCACTGATGGAATTTAAGAATAAAACTCATTTATGTGTCCAGAAACGTATCTCATGAGTAGATGATAATTTTTTCAAGCCGTAGTAACGTGGGACGGTACTACGTCCCACAAGTTAGGCACTCTCATGGAACAAAAAACCGATTGTTGGTCATCTATTTTACCATAGTGACGAGAATAACTATCAGAAATTACTTATGATATTCATGGATCGTTCAGCATATACATTCACTAAATATTCGCAAGATGCGAATTTTCGGAATGGAGCATTAGTGAATGCCTGTCTAGAAACAAGGATGCTTAATATCGCTCACCTCGCGTCACACGAAATTCTTCGGCGTTCGGTTGACTGAGGCATCGCTGTAACGCGTCAGCGATCTTCCCATTCTGTTCGTTCTCGCATCAGTGCCTAACTCGTTTGCCGGTAAATGCATTTCAAGGATGCGCACCCAACTCACTCCTCCCATGGAACAGCTATTACGTGGAGCGATGATACCGCTGAGGATTACGCTATCATCGTAAAACGCGTTAAGGTGCCGTTGTGGCAACGTGACATTTATGCTGTTTATTGCTCGCGCCTCGACACTTAGTATTTGATTTAGCCCCGTCGTCGCCTGGCGCCATTCGGCTCTGTGGTCTTCTCGTAAATCGATTGTTTCGGCTAGCCGCAATGAATGGATAACAGTGAATTTATGACGGGATCACTGTCGACCTCGAGTCAGACTTACAGTCTAACAAAAGGAGATTCGCTGTGCGAGCGCGCGCGCGCGCGCGCGCCTTCGACATTTATTTTTGACGGCCATTGTTTTGTTTTTATACTGATACGCGTATTTTCCTCAGCCATATCTGGCGCGCCCGTTCCGCCGGTAGTAAATCAAAACTTGTTTATACATGCGACATAAAGTGTGAAAAGGCAAAAAGGAGCAGCGAACCGACAGGTTAGCGGGACGCGACGTGCACCGGGAGAACAGAGCGGTCGCTACATTATTCATTCAATTCTTGCACCTGTTGTTTTACGATATACTCACCCTATAGTCCGCTGAGATTAAATTAGCGGTAGCTTGAGCGAACATGGAAATACTCGTAGCTGCTGCTCCGCCCGGCGTAACGCAGATGATTAATAGTATCGCTAACCATGGAAGCAGTTTCAAGTTTCAAGTAACGAGAGGGGAATTAATACATCCCCGACAAGGGTAGAAATAAAAAGAAAAAGATGCGAGGAAGAAAGAAGTCTGTAAAGCTCGCCTGCTAATTCTTGTACATGTATATGCATATGCATGTAATTGCGGGAATAACGCGTTTACCACGGGAGTGCCCGCCTGGAAAGGTGCCACGTACCAGTAAAAAATTAGTTTTAATTCCATTATACTTGGGGTGGCAATTGGGCTGAGGTGTGCCAGTCGTATCGAGCATTCGGAAAAAGAGCAAGCCTCCGAGTTTACGGGATAACGAATTACGCAGTGTGTGCGTGACAATCGTGTTCTCTTTCTTTCAACTCTGCCTTGTTTTCTTTCTATCTCCCACTCGCTCTCACCGTGTAAAGTGCAAGCAACATGGAACAACATTAATCAACGTTGCTTCCCTAGGAACCCACTTACGGCATACACTCCTGGAAACTCACCGTCGGAAATCCATCTATTGATTTCTCGTGATCCAGCAAATTATTTCCCACCGATTCCTTGAAAGTAAAGTTACTCTTGAATTGTAAATAGAAATTCGAACTCATCTCTTAAAGCCATTGCAATCAACAGACTGACACCTGGATTCCTCGTTTATTGTAGAAGGCATTCTCGCAGAACAAGTGTAACAGCTATCCATGAATTCTGTATTTTTAGGGTGCGAACAATTCCGAATCCTACAAGAAAGCTTGGTAACTATAGAAAATCCGTGAACTCCCATTCAGATCCGAAGGATTTCGCCTCAAGTCTTGTTTCCCCCATCGGTGTTGTGAGAGCGTTTCCACTTACCACGAAGCGCACTTCTCGAGGAACCCGTGGCTTATGGAGCGGTCGAGACTTTCGAAATTGTGTTTCACAAACAACCCGACACACTCTCAGTAAGGCCACCCTTACCGCTGACTCTTCTCACGCCCTGTGCGCGTGGCGTGTACTCTTTATTTTTTGCGCGTCATCCAGGAAAAGTTGGCGAAGTTTGACCAACTTATACCTTTCGCGGTGCAATCTATTGCGGAAGTGTACTGGCTAGGTTACAGGATTTTTTCCCGAAATTGATATCGCGTCGCCTGGAGCGCACCGCCCTCATCCCACTTTCTCAGGCACAATGTCTCACTCAGTCTCTTTCCCTCACTATCTCCCTCACACTCTCACCCTTTATCTCCTTCGTGGCCTCTTTCGCCCGTTCTCGCCCTTATTGCTCTATCTCCAGCTCGTACACAAGACGCAGATGAATTCATCTTTTATTCATGCAAGCCTTGCCCCGTTCTCTCCACCGCTCTCAGACTCCCTTTCCTCGTCTTTCTCGCTCGCGCGCGCGATCGAGCCAGCTATCTAGATAGTACGTGCCCTCTTCACCGGTGGACTGCCAGTTTTACATAAGTGCCCCCTTGTTCTGTGGCCTTTCTACCTGTTCCGATAACAGCATCCCCCGCGGTCCTGCCACTTAACCTATTGCTCTGATAAATCTTGTGACGAATCTACCGCCAACCCTTAAGTACGAGGTATCTCTAGTATCTCTATGAGGATACTAAAATTAAATCATCAATAGATCGCACGCGGAAACGACGCAACCCTCCAATAACCAGTTCGACAGAGAACACATTAGAGTCAAATGGAGCGTAACTAAGCTTCCCATCTTAGGGCAAGGTTCACGTAATCCTATTGCCTAATTAATCCACCATAGAATAGCAAGGGGAAAAGCAATCGTTTACGAAATTCAGTCTGAGTCCAAAGTATCAAGCGAGGAAGCCACTTTCATGCACACCTTTGGCGAAAAGGAGAGTCCGATTGCGATTGGTATTTCTCTGAGAAATCCTCTGGCCACATGAGTGTCAAGAGAAAACTATTCTGGGGATTTCTTCGCCTGCCGATCTCCTATATACATAAGCCGGATTGTAGCTTCCTCTCTTTTCTTCAGCGAAGCCCTTTTTCATCGAGAGAAAGCCTTGATAAAATACCTGCCGCGATATCGGTTCAATCTCACAGTACGGAGAAATATTTTGAGAAACAGAGGAAACTGATAAGGAAAAGAAAACTCTTAGAGGCCCATTAGCCAGGGGAACTGGTATGTACATGCTGTATGAATAAGTACGTATTCAAAGGGCGCTGCTGGAATAGAGACCGAAAATAGAAGTGCAATCTCTACTTCCTTATGCGAGCACCTTAACCCTTGGAGTATTAAACTTCGCTTCTCTGCAAACGGCAGAAATGTTTCTTCTTTTTGAAACTCCCAAGGATTCTCAAGTACTACGTATGATTTGAAGCACTTCTAATATTTCATATAGCTTCTATGTTCTCCGAGTCACTCTCAATTCAAAGCTATTCAATTTCCGTAAAACGCATTACGGAAAATCCTTTTTCTCAAATTTGCACAGAAACAATATGTCTATATTACAGACATATAATAAAGTATCTCAAAATTGTACAACCTATCGAAGAGTGTCGTCTAAATATAGGTCGATAAGTTTCGCCAGTGGCATGAGGACTCTTGTAACAAACAAGTGGATATGACTTCATGGCTAATGTAAATCATACATCCAATAATATAATATCAAAAGTAAATATAATTCCCAGTTTTATTTTCGCGTTCTATTTATACCCGACATCCGGGGGCGGTTTTTATTTGTCAGCAGGACAAAAGCAAAGTATTGCCATGCTTTTCATTCTCGGCCTCCCAACTATCCTGTTTCTCCACAGTACCCGCAAATTTTGGCCACGTTGTAATATCACAAAGTACGAAAATTGTCAGATAAAGCGAAATCCAACGTTACTGAAAATAGCAGATTTTACGATTCTCGAGCTGGTATACTCGTGCGCGAGAAGTCCTACACGTTCGCCTTTAATATGTACGTCCTCCACCTGCTCTGTTGAAGGGATGCTGACCCTTCGCTCGTCCTCCCCATACTCTGCATCTGGATAAATGTAATTCTAGGGAACGGAAATTAAATGGCGACCATTCAACTCACTGGTTTAATGAAAATTAATATTGGAAATTCAAGAGGGAATGAAAACGAACGGTGAAAATAATACTCAGGGTAGATATGATGTAATATAGAAGGAACGTGTGTGGAAATTGCAAGGTAGAACGATTCATGAGGCAGGTGAAGATTTTGTCAAATGGTAACAGTTCAATCGATACAAGAAATGTAATTGTTTAACATTACTATTCGCCTGCTTTATATGGAGCTAGACACAACTACTTACTGTTCCAGCACCAGGATCAGTGATCTTGCAGGGTAGATTGGCGATTGTGCCACTTTGAGCACGGATCGGCGTGACTGGCACACCCCCAATATTGTTGTCCTTCTCTTCGAAGCCCTTTAACGGTACCACTTCATTCTTGCCACTTGCGCCGCGCTGATGCTCGGCTTGGCTGACTGTGAACAGAAATTGGGTTAAGAACATGATGGTAAACCCTGACAAATTAATGTAACTGCCTGCATTGACGTTGTGGTATAGAATTAATTGGCTCTTAAAGCGACTCTTGTCGGTTAATCGAAAGAAATTTGGCGCGGGTATATTCACAACGAAGGAGAGACAGACATACAGACAATTCACATAATCGCGTGCCGTTTCTACTAGCAAGGATTGCAATCTTGTCGGGGCACGTAGTGACCCCTTTTCCCTTTTCTATTAGTGCGGAGAGTAAATTTCCGTGAAAACTTAAGAGCTTTAAACAGAGGTCGTATAGTTTGCCAGCGTGAAAGCTGTTAGGTTTGGGACCCTATGCGCCACTGTCACCGCCACGACTCCCCCGGCGTTTCTCTGATCGCGGATTAAGGGCGATTTTCACGCTAGCCTTCAAGTGAAGGGCGGCAGGCGCATTGGAGGAAGGCAGTGAGAAAGGCTGCAGCAGGTTACGGGAAATCCGGGTGAAATGGAGACAGAGGGCTTTCCAGAAGCGAGAATGAGAAATGGAATCCGGCCTTGGCATCGCGCTCGCGCTCCCCAAGATTAATGCAGCCAACACCATCTCCACGATAAAGCATAACCCAAGTGCAGCCTAAGTGGCTTAAGTGAATAACTTAGTCATGGCAATTACGACGGCCTGCACTGCGTTTGCTGTGCTCACGCTACGCCAAACCTATGGAATTCCTGAGGATATTTAACGCGAAGTACTATCTCTGTCCCCTTTCCCTTGCGGTGACATACCACTAGTACTACTCCATTTCCCCCATTAATCTTATATTGTAAGGCAACCGTTCTTCAAGGCATACATATGATCTCATTGGTAGTAAACTTCCCCTTGTCTAATTGTCCTACTCAGATTGTACCGTAAAGTGTCATCTGTCTTCAGAATTTCGAGAGAACGTCTCTTGGACTTTCTTTTTGAGTGCATTCAACAAGCTGTCGATTACGAACTCCAGATGTTTACCCAATCCATGTAATTGGGTGGTAATAATACGTAAAAAAGTCTCATTAAAGAGGCGCACTTTCTTCAGGAATATTCAGCGTCTAGTACCAGCCGTGGCTCACGAGTATGTACATATCATTTGAATTTAAAGTCGCGGAGAGTCCCTTGACATGCATGCATTCTAGAGTGTCGTGCACAGCGTATTCCGGCAGCCGTGCCCCGTGCATATGTACATTCCCGCTCACGAAGCAACGCAGCACAAGTTTTTATATTGTTCGAATAAAATAGCTGAAAAACTGTCTTTGGTATGCTTTTCGGTAAACCAGGTTTCCTCGAGATGGTACTTTAGTACGTGAAGCTTCTTTAGCGCCGAAGTGTTCCCACGTACATTGAAAGGAGCATAGACGGCTTAGGTGAAAAGCATGAGAATATCTTGAAAAGTAGTATCGAATAAATCCCCTCGAGGAATAAGTATTATAACCCGGCTTTAGTTTTGATGCTAGTTTTACTCTCGTTTAAGGACTACAATATGTAGACATGACCTAATAATGTTATGACGTGCATGACCGGCACGAGAACCCGAACAACTACATTCGTTTCGCTAACAGGGAACACTTGTTCGGGGAGCAATTAAAGCCGGCTATTCCCGTCATTTTTGCCGGTCGTCCATATCTCGGGAAGGAAGCCGACCGGCGTCCAAAGACCCGAGGAGATCTCGGTACGTCACGTGCCAACCTGAAATCGCATGCGAACGCGGAAACGGCTGGCGAGCACGCGATCGTAGATCGACAGATGGCTTCGGGCTTCTACTTTCCCGGCGAATGTGTCTGCCTTTTCCATTCTTTAGTCGACCCTAATTCATCAAGTTCTTCAGACCCAACTTTTTTCTCGGATTCGCTACTTCATAAAATATTAAAATGGAACCACTTCTCAAAATTCATCTTAATTTTAGTTAATTTTAGAATTACTGAATAAATCAAAGTAACGGGTTATACGCGTGGCTAGAAATAGAAATAGTTTAATCAATTGCGGCTTTAGTGTTAATATAATTGGAACGAAGGATTCTAATTCGCCTAAGTGAATTTATCGGTGGCATCGCCTTAGTTAAATGAAGCCGGGAAGACGCTAAAGCGTCATGACCGTCGAAAAGTTCGGGATGGCGGCGCTAACGATGCTTCAAAAGTTCGTCTGTTCTTCGGGAACACGATAGCCGGATATTACTTGTCAGCTGGCAGCCGGGAATTAAGTGTTTGCTGTTTCAGCATGAAAGTGACTAGCTGACACGCGAATGCGGAAGTAGGTGTCAGCGTAAACACACGACGAAAGTTAGTCCCAGCGCTGCGTGAACCGCCGCTACGTCTGATCAGCGAGTGACCTATTCTACTGTGACCCTCAACTCACTTTCTCCCGAATTACGCCAGTCTGTCTATAGGAGAGCTGACGCAACCTACCAACTCCCTTGTAACTAGCGCCGCCTAATGCATTCATAGAGGTGTAACTTACCAGGAAGTTGGAGATTTATTTGCAGGAATATGCTCGCCAAAATCAAAAGTGTCCTCATGGTGATTGTGACTTGCTGGTGCTGGAGATTCAACCATTCATCATACGCTTGACGTCTGTAACATAGCAGAACGATCGCTACTTACTTAAAATTCATATGAAATCTCCGCCATAAGAATCCGGCTGAGAAAAATAGAGTGTATTCGGCGAAGAATGGAGAAGCTGTTTGCCGGATACCCTATTTTCCTCCCTCCTACACATATGTCTATTTACGTGGCGTGCGATACAATCGATATGGATCTCGGGAATACAATTCCGACCCTGGTAGTTCTCCTTTCCTCGTTTCGGCGCCAGCGCGATAAATAGCCTATCTTTATGAAGGACTTCCCGAGATACAGAAGTCAAACGATGAAATGAAGAGTGGATATTGCCGCAGCAGACAATGGTGCCCGACAAAAGGTACTATTCTCGTGCATTTCGTCTACCAGTAAAGCAGGTAGTAGCGTATATTCATCGCGTTACATTTTTACTACCGAGCTACATTTCCCTTGTTAATCGTCGCTGGCTAATGTATACCGAAGTCGGCAGACTCGTTACAATGTCCACCGACTACTTGGATTTCCATGGCATTGCACAAAGCATTGGAAAAACGACCGTGAAAATATTCTCCACCGCGTCCACGGTGTACCTAGTCGCAAGCAGCCCCGCCTCGTTATTATTCAAAGAGCGCTTGTTGTATGACCCGCGGTAATCTCTCGAAATCATCGCGAAAGTATAACAGTAGCAGACGGTCGCTCGTGCCAATTGCGTATGCATTAATGTTGGCGCACTGCTTCCATGGTGTATAATAATCAGCACGACACGCCTCGCACAGTAACGAGCCAGGCCATCAAATGAAATACTTTTTCCCCTAATAACGCGCTCGCCGTCATCAGGGGACGTACTCACTATCCGGTATTAGCTGATATTAGCAAAGTACACTGATGACTAAAAAATATGATACACTTGTCATTATTAAATGCTTGTCGAACGGGGATCTCTTACATTAACGGAATATATCGAGGTTCAATGTGTTGAACGCATTAGGAAGTTAAAAATTTTCCTCACATTTTTTTATTGACCTCGAAACCGATTTCACAGGAAAGGTGAGGCTTCATGTAGAGTGAAAAAACAGGCTGTAGGTTCTTAGAGCCGGCAGGCAATGAAGAAGTTTCAAAGCAAGTGAGTCGTTCAGCATTCAGTGTGGGTCGCGCGACATCAAAACCCTTGGTGTTCTCCCAACCATTTTGAAACAGCTCTGTAGTGAAGCTGATGGCATAGCTTCCAACGACACATATTGCGCCATCTGTTTGCCGAGTTCCGATTTCGAATCATGAGACATGTATACACGTAAATACCACTAATTCAACTTATGGCTATTGGTATGTATTTTACTTCCCCGTATGTCGCGCGACCCTTTACAGACATCCCCAATATGCTCGTGCTTTTAACATACTGGATTCGCCTCTCACGTTATAGCTTTTTGAAATGACACTATCGACTCTTTAAAACTAGATGAATACTGCATTTGAAGCAGTCGGATTTATGGATGTGTTCGAGCATTACTGAGCGCTTTGTTCCGCATTCCACTTCGATATTCTATTTTCCCATTCGATAAGAATAGAGTGACACGACGAATTAGACCATTTTATACGCCGCGCCGACAGTAAAGAGTATTCGAAGATGGAGAGTTGTACCATATATCAACAGACATTGGAGCACAGTGACAAGTCAAGAATATAGAATGAAACTTGAGTTAAGATTTATGAGGTTCGTACATTTTCTGAAAGTTGCATTAGAGATTTCTCGGAAAGGTACGTGTTTCTTTCCAGCACGTATCACTTCGACCCGATCGTTATTTCCTGTAGACCACAGTAACTTATAATGAACCGGGAAATGAAAGAGTCTAGTCGTTCCGCGAAAAGTTTTATTACCCTGTTACCTTTAATCGCGTCACCCGACTCTGTTTGTTCTCCCACAGCTGCTCTTGTTACGCCTTTTTTTAAAGGCTGGGGTAAACTTTGAACGCATCATTACTTCTGCGCCGCACTCTTTTCTCGATTTCTCTTTGAGAGTGTTTCCGCGTGTTCGCTTCTCCTGCTGCAATACCGCGGCCCGATTATTGTCCGGGTAGTTTCAATAGTTATGACGATATACTGGTTAGTAGCCTCTGAACAGAGCTAAAGCCTATTTCCTCGGGTTTCCAGCACGAAATTGGGAAATATTTCCTTTCACGTTTCCTGCCAGCCGCGCGACTCCGCGTTTTCCTTTGTCCCACGGTTCATTCTCCGTCGGAACACAGCGTCGCTAACGGTGAACGGGAGGAGAAACGAAATTCAATCGCAGAACCAAACTCTCTAGTAGTCACTATTGTTTTCAATTTCTTGTGTAAACACACATCGACCGATACAGTGATCGTTTAATCAATCTAACCGGGATCCTTTCAAAGATATAATGCTATATGTAGTTCAATTTCTTACTTAAACAAGAAACACTTCCAGCGTCAGCACCGTTCATAGCTACTTAACCTTTTCGAAACTTTCATTCCCTTCAAGGAACGTTAATAGCCGTCTAAAGAGATGGTTCTTAGCTTGGAAGACTACGGCAATTCTCAGTCTGCCGAGGACCAACTAAACTCTGAATAATTTGAATTGCGTTTATCTTGATCTTGCTCGCATTTCAAATTGAAGAAATTCCTCTTGAATATGTTTCTTTTGTAAAAACAGAAGCGAAATGGGTTTTCAAGAAATATTTTAGACAGTTGCAGTTTCGTGTTTACAGGCTCCAGCAAAACAGTTCCCTAATAAGCCACTATTAATTTCGCAAAAGGTATATGCTGACAGTGCGCGCCACATAAATGTAAAAGGCATTTGGGGAAATGCAGGTCAGAAGATGTACAACGTAATGATGCAACTATGGATTATAAGTGTAGATATGTGGCTCGTGGGAAATGTAAGTCGAAGTGAGATATGGGGAGTGCCTGGAGACTATAATCCTTTCATTCATAGGCTGCTTCATGCTGATAGTCAAGCAGGCATAATTTAAATGCTTCTACGGACATGGCATTCTGGAAGTTTGTGTAATCAAGCTCCTGTCAGAAGGTATACAGCGAATGGAATACTCAGCCCTCGGGAAGCTCGCCGAGAGAGCATCCAGCGTGTGCATATCTGAAATATAACGAGACACGTGGGTGAAACCCAAATGCCCTTTGCCCGTTGGCTACCAGACAAGCTGTTGCAAAAACATATAACCATTGTGCATGCTAAACGTCTGATGGTTAATTCCAATTATTCTCATGTAATTCCGTTTAAATGGCCCGTGCGACGCGAGTGGATATTTAATACATTCGTCGGGAGAATAGGATACGTGAGATAATTGACAAGAAATGACAGTCGACATTTTACGTTTTCAGTGGAGCTTTCAAGGGAAGGTCGTGCGCAGTTAGTCTCGCATATCCACGGATCGGAATTTGATGATATGAAAGATTTAAATACTGCCGGAAAAATCCACATCCGACAGATTTTCGGTTGTTTGCTTTGGCGGTGCAACTATGTTTGCCAGTCTGATTGGAATAAGATACTCCCAAATTTTTTATTTAATCCAAAAGAAAAATGGTACTTCACCAGTGTTTGTTGGTTTTCCTGGAAGCGAATTTTTAAATCCAACTACCGCGATATCCCTGTAAAATACATATTCAATATGATATTCCCAGGAAATGAATATGTTCTCTCGCTTTATTCCATGGCAAACGATCAGCAAATTTTCCAGTCCCGGTGAATGTGGAACCTACGTCCATTCCATTGCATGTGGAATGGGAATGAAGCGAGATAAAACGCTCGCTCTACTATTATCAGAGATATTAATCAGTTTATCTCCTGTTAACCGAAGTAACGTTTAATTATATCGCTCGAAATCCAACAACCCTTCTTAAAAAAGAATTCTTTTATAAGGCACTTAATGTATTATTAAAGTAGTTGTATCAAAAAACAGTGATATAAATTCCAGAGCCCACTCACATGAGTTTAGCCCATTGGTAGTATACAAAGCAAAGTTAATAGTTTCTTCGGCCAACGGTTGACTTTTGGGTGGAACAGTATTGATACAACTACCTTAACAGATGAGATTTTGGTTGTACAATAATATAGCCAGTTATTGTATTGACCTCATCCCACGGAATATCTCTTCTTTTAGCCCGTGTAAGAATTTAAATGGTGGATTGTTCTCGCCTAAGTAAGCAAGTTTAAGTCCCAGAAATCACGTTGAGAGCGGTCGAGGCAGATCCTAGTTTATCCGAGATTAAAAATAAACGCTCCGACGAGATAGATTTCGTTATGTGATCGGGAACATTTCTCGTTCAGGTACTTGCTTCAATTCAGGAAAGCGTAATAGTGCCGTTTCCAATGTGTTCTCTTTTAAACGGGTCGAGGTTAAACCCCGCCCCATTCAGACCTGTCGTTTAAAACTGCATTCATCGCTGCAAAAGTGATGCTGCAGTATAGTAGAAATATATTCCACAAACCCGCAGCGGTTCGTCTCGCAGAATGTTCCGGAATATACAATGCACTGCAATTATGCACTACAAGATATATACCGTACAACCAGAAACGTAAGAACGTGTGAAAACAATGGGAAGGCATATTTAGAAGTTTTGAAAGGCTCTTAAAAGAGCTGATTATCCAACTTTCAATGGGAAGGCTCAGCGCAGTTAATACAACAGCCTGAAAGCAGCAACAATGCATCCGAACATGCAAAATAGAGGTTTGCAAAAGTTACACTGAATTGGGCTACTGAATAGCCGTTGGGATTTCAATGAAATAAACTTCATTGTTACTCCAGTTGACGATGATCGAGGCTCTGGTTTAGGGCCTTGAAAATTCGTAGACGCGAATGCAGGATTTAAGTTACGTAAGGGTCTATTCAGTTGATCTAGGAAGCAACGAGGGAACCGCTTGTAATAGCAGATCGAGACTCACGCGAGTCTGGCAGTGTCTTTTTTGCTGCCTTATTCCTCGCAAGTGCCGATCGATCTCCCAATTAATCTGTTGAAACCTTTGGAAAGACCGTCATCGGTTAGGTGGGATTACCTTAATCTCTTGGCCAAACCCCTAAATGGCGGATCCGCAAGAGGTTTTTGTGTGGTTTCCGCGCATTGACATGGTGTTCACGGTACGAGCATCGGCAGGTCCCGTCACCAGAGCGACAGCCTTTTTCACTCCTGCGAGCACAGCGTGTCGTTCAAGCCGCCTTGAAATTGCGCAAGCCCCACTAAATCTTCACGTCCCTCATCCCCCGCCCCCTCCACCTCCCCAGGGGAAGAGTACGTTATACAAGTGCGCTCCCAGAAGATATCTAAATTATAGCGAACTAGGTCGAGGTTTGTTGAACGTAAATCAGTATGAGGCTCCAGCCATTATTGAACGTACTTCGTCAGCATCCGATAAATCTCCCGCTGCTTGCTACCGCTGACTGATTTATCCATTAAGATGTCCACGCAATCTGACTCGCAACTGAATTGCCAAAACTGATATTTTCATATAAACAGGAATACAAATAGCATCTGGTCGCATTAGTGTTACTACTCGAACCCGGCAGTATAATGACTTTTTTAGGTCTCATTCTTCTTCGGCTTTATCTCGTTGCTACTACTCACGGGTGACATCGCGCGGGAAAGGGGGAACCCGGGAGGGTGATAACGAGGGAAAAAATAGAGTGGTTGATTCTTTAATCCGGAGACAAAGTGCGCGGGGAATCAGATCCCCTCGCATATATGAGAGTCACAGTAACCGGACGTTGATTGAGACTTTGAATAGCCGTAGTGGCTTGCGTGCGCGGTGACTGATGTAGAAAAGCTTCCCGCCGCATGGAAAGAGGAACAATGTGTCACTGCGATCCCTGTTAGAACCGGACGCAGAAATGTGCTCGGAGAGGCCGAAGAACGTTTCAGAAAAAACTTTTTGATCGTCTGATGTAGAAAATTAAGTGGTACGAAGTTAAAGAGAAGAGGTTCCCAGAAAATGCTACATGCGCTCCGGGAAAATAAAGTTGTAGAGACGTAGAGATTCCCTTCGCGATCCATGTGCTAACTGATTCGCCGTGGCCAGTGTAGCTTTTTAAAGCAAGCGCCTCTTCCTCCGATCTCCTCTAATGAATGTATCGCGACTTATAAATCAGCCTGGTATAATATACCGTAGCGGAGAATTCCCGGCGAGGGATCTCTCCGCGGCACGAAAATCAGAATGAAAAGGCTGCCTGTTAGCCTCGGAAGTCCTTAATGTAAGGGAAGCACGCTCCCGCTCGACTGTATGTATATGTAGATCTCGATGAGGATCAGAAGAATTAGGCGAGCGTCTCACTTAATTGATAAGGCCATGTCAGCTTGCAATTCTTTCGTCAAGTACTTTGCATGAATTTTTAATCCGACAGACGGTATCTTATTAAGTATGAACCTTGTGCACGAAAACAAGGAATAGAAAAAGTTCTGCACGCAAGCGCCGCCGGATCGCCGGCTATCCTTTCAACAAAGTATACCTACCTGGCAGAACTTTGTACCTTTATCCCTCGGACTTCACAGACTCCTGATTTCTCTACAACTAACTAACTACCGAGAATAAACATTCATTGGGCAAATGAAAAAGTTCACCAATGTTTACTCGTTTGTCCGTTACTTCTAATGGTGGGCAAACAGGACTTCCCCTTAATGAAGGTAATACTCTCGAGTGCTTTCAAACGCCATGAATCTTCGAGAGTCTTAGAAGCAGTGCTTCGAGCAATTTACGTGGCTTCGATTCCATTTGTAGTCCAGACTTGTAGCTACAGCCAGCTTTGCTCGCGATATCAAGTAATTGGTAATTCAAGTTTCGTATTGTTTGCATCGGTGCCGTAATTCGAGATTCCCGCTCGCTCGCGTCAAACCTCCCAATAATGTAGCCGAATGCGAGTTAAAATGGAAAAGTGAACGACAGAATTTTGCGTGGGTCCTGGTAATTTGGTATTTTCCGGGAAAGGGATTCTTCTTCGTACTTACAACCACCAGAATTCCGAGACGAAACTGTGTGGAATAGAAATGGGAAGTGGAAGGGCGACAGAGTGTACCGAAAGTTTAAAATACGTGGACGAAGGCACGATTAATCACGGAAAAACTTTATTGGTCGTAAGTGAACGGAGAAGTAAAACAAGCGGGGAAGACTATTAATCTCAAGCTGATGAACCGTCCTCACCCGGATGTCCCTCTTCGTGACTTTAGAATCGGAGAACTTCTCCCTAGCTCCGATTCGTCTTTCGGCGGTGCTCCCGTAATTAAAGGGACGAGTTCCCGAGCGAAAACAAAATGTGCCGGATTGAAAGCAGAAACTTTCTGTCCTCCTTTCTCTTTTCCCCCTCTCGAAAGCCTTTCCTACTCCCTCGCCTCCTTTCTTCTCGTCTTTCTGCTCGACTATCTGTCGCTGTTTTTACTCCTGATTGCTGCAATCCGCCTAAGAGTTTCTTCGATAATCGAGCACGTACGCTCTAACGGGAGAGCTTTCATTCGACGCGAAATTAATTGAAGTGGTGATCGCGTAGCTAGTATCAGTAAACAGACGTCCTGTTCTAAAAGCAATAGGACTCTGACAATATCAGTTACAACAAAGATTAGAGATACCGGCCTTTTTATTTTAATTAAATGCTTCTTTGATTATAGCAAGTATACTAAATTGAAGTAGCTTCCAGTGCGTGGAAGGTATCATGAATTGCTTAGGGGAATTCTGGTGGGCATATGGGGCCGGGTAATCTCGAGTGAACCGAGAAAATCAGTCAGCGGACCATCGATGGAGTGGAGAGACGATTGTAACTCCTGCGGCAAAAGCAATTTCTGTTCAATCGTCCATTTCAATCTCCGGTGGCGCAAGGGTTGCCAGCGAGCCTTCTACTTTGGATCCTTTTACACCCCGCCTGTCACCAAAAGAATTCGTCCACTCTACTCTTCGATTCGAACCCGCTCACAATTCTTACCGGAGACTCTTTCTTGTGAGACATCTCACTACTGACGCCTTCGTTCCCGCTTCCAAATAAAGAAGAATATTGAACGACAGAAATTCATAAAATTGAAAAATAGAACTATCTTCTTAATCAAAAAGCATCCGCTTTGTCAAACCGATACTTCTATTTCATAGAGTCGTCATCCATATAATCAAATTTCGGAGTTGTTTACGTATCACTGGAGGGGATACGTTTCATTCATGCGTCACTGACTTTCGAGTAACACTCGTTTGGCACAGCCGACCACTTTTTGCTGGAAAAACAAAACAAAAGAGGGAGCATACGCTCGATTGGACGGTGGCAGGTGTAAAAAACAGGAGGTGCCGGTTTGAAAGGAACAATCGAAACTATGCACAATATTTTTGCATCAATATCCTGGCCATCTTTTTAGAGGGAAACAATTCCAATTCTCGAAAAATCACCGGGCAGTCGTTGTTACTGAATTCTTCTCATATTCTTCTGAACCCAACACTAGCTGAATGCGGCATGAAAAGCGTAAAAGTGAAACGTAACACCCTCAAAGTGAAGCGGGTGTAAAACGGTGTATTATGAAGATCTTCTCTTTTGAAAGTTGAATCAACATACGAAACACGAATATAGATCCGAAAGTAGAACTCTTCCTGCTTCCAAACTCTGTCGTACCGTTTCATAGAAAGGCGAAAATACACGGTATAATAATTTGTCGAATCTCATCATTAAACCTTAGAGTAAAGCTCAGAATTAAAAAGTGTCACGAGTAGCTCGTTTGGAAATCTGCATAGTATAACCGAGAGTATTGAAAGAACGAGCTTCGTGAAACAACCTGTATACCACGCGTTCTGTTTTTATATTTTCCAGCAGCATGAAGAGCGCATGGAAGCGGCAACAGACGTACATTTTAGTTTCATCACACTTTCGAAACGCAGCCCGTTAATTACGAGATACTTAGTCGATGAAAAAAGTGGTAGGAACTTCACACTCTGACGTGCTAGTAAAAGGCCTTCCACTCCTCGACCAAATATTAAGCGCCATCGGTAAAGATTCTCTCGCAAAGTCGAGTGTTCTCGAGACAAAAATAAGTTATTTGGAAACTGATCATTACTTACTATGCCACTAAATTAATCACGCAGCAGCCCGTATACTCTCAAGAGTGGTATTTTATTACGCTGAAGAAGTGAAAGTTAATTATTATTAGTTGTGATTATTTAAGTGCTTTGAATGTAGTACAATGAAACAGTAAAACCCCGATTTCGCGAACAAATAGCTGCCACCTAGTCCGACTGTATTGAAAAAGGTTTTAAAGACCTTTGGGAATCGAACAAAACGAATTTGCAAAGGGTTATCAGCCGTCAGCTTTCATTCAACGCGGTACGAACCTTTCAAAGGGTAGCACCGCTACGTGAAGTAGTCTAATAAAGCTCGGCAAGGGAAGCTTGGGCTCAGAGATCAAAGGAATTTCATTACACCTCCTTCTTCGCTAGCATTTACGAGTCCATAAAACTGGTATTGTAGGATACAGTTTCCTACGGTGATGTTGCGTTATCCGCTCGGGTACTCACACTTCAAAATACTTTGGTCACTCCTTGTGGCCGGCTGTTACGATATATAAACTTATTGCGTCTTGTTTACACCAAGTGTGTCTCTACTTGAGACAGCCACGACAAAAAAAATTCCAATAGTAAGTGATTCAAGCATAAAGCAAATAAAATGTACCCATATTGTAGTTTATGCTGTCATTTGCTTAAAGTATTAATGATCATATAAAATACTGGCGCAGTAGGGCAACTACCTCGGACTATCCGCATGCTGGGAATAGTAGAAGATTTTGTGCCTGTATGGGGTTCCTGATTTAAATTCCAGATCCGTGAAAACCGGGTCGTGCATTGACCGTGTTTGAGAAGACTACCCGAACCGTCCTTCTCGATGTCGCACTTACAGCGCCGGTTCAATAATATCCCGAATACTGTTCGGGTAAGGGACAGCTTCGAGGGGGTTTCCCAATATCGATTACTCCAATCGAATTGCCGACGAAAATAGCAATTGACTTTTATTGCGAAAGTAAAGCTTAACAATAATTGCGAAGGGACTAAAGGGAGAAGATGTCATTTACAAATCGCTTGTTCTCTTGACTAAGTAATTAATTTAAGCATTAATTTAGGCTGCTAATTTAAAAAAGTAAACTGACCGTAATAGCCGTAGGTAATAAAATAAACCCGACTGATGGAGTTACACTAACGAATACTCCCTTTCGCTCCGACCCAGTGCGCAATGAGCGTAAGTACACAGGTACCTACGTACGTCTGATTGCGCCAACCTAATCCTTCCTCAGCTCGTTATGAACCGAGCACACGCCGGCGTACAGGCACTCGTTATTCCAAATTTACATTTCAAAACCGTGCGGCAGGCCGCCGCCGCCGGCAGAATGGAATTCACGGCGCGCACGGCCCTCCCACCAATTTACCTCCTTTGCCCGAAGGAGCAGACATAAAACTGCGCTCGTTCCGAGCAAGATGCCCCGTCCGCAAATATCATAAACGTACCGTTATTAGCCACTCTTAGAGCTACATCCTCCACAAATTAAACTGATCTAAATTTTGATCTAACCGTAGTTAACTGTGCCACGATAATCTAGGAAGGCATGATTTCTACACTTCCCTGCATTTAGTTAGGAAGAAGGTAGGGAGCGGAAGATGAAACGGCTCTTGAAGACATGCATAGTAAGGTGAAGAGACCAAGCGGTTGCAGGCTCTCTACTGCTCGGTGCTCATTAATTCAATATCAAAGACATAGCAGTCCTTATCCGGCCAACTAAAGAGGAAGTGATCTGCCGCTAGTAACCGAGCCAAGAACGAAGCTGCACATTGGGGGCCAGGAATCGTATGATCTCAATAATTCGGTAGGAGCAGCCATCGATAGCTCTCAGGCTGCGCTCTTTATCAGGAATAAATCATAGCTGCACCCTGACTTTATCTCTCGATGACTAAAGTCTGGCTATGGATGCGCCACCGGTACAACTGGCTATAATGGGAAACGTGCCAGCATGATCGGTTTATAGGGATGCCGTGTTTTATTGCTTCAGTGATACGCGAAAGCGGCAATTCGTGTGCTGCCCGTTGATGACTGCAAGGGTCGGCACAATGCCTCGCCACCTACACCGTTATTAATCATCGTATTCCTGGAAATGGTGCGTCTACAACGCGATTCTCCTGGCGCATACACATCGCACACTGCGTGGGGTTGCGCGCAGAGCTGCACTTCAATGAAGATACGTGCTTGTCGTGGGGTCCCATTGTCCGAGTATAAAGGCCGATTCACATTCCACAACACAGGAGCCTCGGGCGTTTGCAAAATATACTTATTATACATGCCGCCTTATTGTGTCGTCGAATCCCAAGCGATTTTAAAGGTGTTTGTTATCGGACATGTTTAGAATCATTTTTATCCTTTTCCGGCTACATTTACAGATTAGTTCAATCTGTATCTGGTATTTTGGAACCTTAAGTATATGATGCATCGATAAAATTAGTATGATTGTAATACGATATTTATAACTTTCGATTATGCGGTAGTTTAATTGTTGTCAGTACGTCATGTTAGCGATTTGCAGGATTTTAGACCGGATCGAAGTTTGGTCAAGTTATCAGTGCAGGAGGTCCTCAGCAAATTACATCCTTTTTACTCCATTATGGTCCCAGAGGACTGCCTATCTCCCAGGTTCCTCCCATTTCCTTTTTTCCCGGGGCTTTCTTTCGTCAGACCATCTCTTGCGCGAGTGTCCACGAAAAAACGAACTAGCACAAATCCAGGAGGAATCCTTCTTCTGCCGGGAGCTCGGTCCCGAGACCAGTTGGAATTTCTACTGTAATCCTGTCGGTCTGAATCGCCTTTTACCGAGTGGATAAAAAATTTCTGTCAATTTCACTGGTATCAAGCAAACGTGATCGTCCACAATTGGACTCGGCGTTGCGCAAACGTATTTTCCTCGAGAACGCCAGATGCTCATAAATGATTTGTCACCAACCACTACATCGCCCTGCGCAAAAGTACGCGGCTACACAAATGACAATTTCTTTCACTCAGCCATAAACCCTTGTACAATATGCAGGCAAATTTTTTCAATAAAAAAACTATTACGGTCTACCACATAAAAATGCTGCCGTAATTTGAAACTGGCTAGGTACACGGTTCTCATTGCGTTTCAGACAGCTGAGCCGCGCACAGTGTAACATCGACTTTTATTAGATTCCTTTTCCATACAAATTCTTCTGTCGCATATTCGACGAATAGTAGACGGCAATCCCAGTTGCCTCAATCCTTTTTTATTACCATTGATTCTTAATACTGCTTTTCAATCTACCCTTAATACGATGGCTTTCACTGCAATGAGTTCTACATTCCACATTCTCCATAAAAATTCATCGAAAACTCTGGGCTCTAACGAACAATGGACGTCTCGTCGGGTCGAGTAAATCACCGAATTTAAAAAAATCAGCTCAATTTGGAGGGGCAGCCAGTGCTGCAGCACGTAATGCAAGAATTTTTCGGACGAACAACGCCGCACGCTGCATTGCCTATGGGCTTTACTAAATTTAACAGGCAGATGCCGAGAAAAATACCATCGAAAATAGACTCTCAAGCTCTGTAACTATCTACATATCAAGTTAACCAGCAAATGATACTGCATGCGCGCGAATCAGACCGCTGCCTAGGCGCCAACGTGCATTCATCGGAGCGTGCAATTACATCGGAGTACTGTAGACTCTATTAAATTTGGTGCATAGAGCCTATACTCCCGTGGCATTCGCGTAATAGAAACCGCAGACGAATCTATTTAACCGGCGAATTAGCAAGTTTGACCGAATTGCCCTTGCGATAAGGGATTAAGCGTAGAGCGCAATGCTCATATTCTGGCAAGGACAAACGGCCAGTGAACGCAATAGAAACGATATGTGTCATGAACCAAATTATAGTACTATAAGGCACAGGGCTACTACCGGGATCAGGCTGAGACATCGAAACTTCACCCAGGGGACTCAAGAATCCCCTGAATTATGCTGCGCCAGGCACTTAACTTCGAGGAAGTTACGATCTAATAACAGGACGGTGGAGTTTCGCTCTGTCTCGAACCCTTGGCTCACCGTACGGAAGCTAGTGACACTACCGTTTTATCAGGCATGAACACAGTGGGTTAACAGGACAATATTAGTACACCTGTTATCCTGGTTAAACGGCAGCCAACATTACACGGACGATTGACTCTGGGAACCTCTAATTACACCATGTTTAAACGACTGAATCCGATGGAGCTACCGCTTCTGTTATCGAACAAACACGATAATGAATAAAACTTCTTCCTCGTCATCTTTTATCGATCCACATGTTACACACGCGAGTAATTCTGGCATTACACCATTACGTTTGATGATCAATATATTGGTAATTCTGTGAGAAGTACATATTCATACACTGCATGTACAATGCTTACAAGTTGCTTGTAAGTACTGGAAGAGAGGTGAATTTCACGCAGCAGGGCTTCGAATTGAAGCCGATCGATCGTGTCTGACACCCACATAGGCACAGTGGCACACAAATAGTAGATATCTCCTCGCCGTTATCTCAGAACCTCGCCATTTGTCACTCTATAAGCCACGGGATGAAAGCTAGATTCAAGCTGCGCTTTCACCTACCGGGATCTCAATGTGCAATCTCACCGCTACTGAGATTCCGACCAAGGAAAGCCGACACGCTCCCGATAATTCCAGCTCCAAAACGCTTGTCTTGTTAATATTAATAGAATCGCTCGACCTTGTTAAACCCTGGGTCGAAGATCACGGGTTCGAATGGCAGCGCATTTCATCCGACAAAGAGTGAAATTTATTTAACGGGTTAGCATGATGCAAGACACAAGACCGGAACTAGCTTCGTAACTCTTTATTAGCGATAAAGTCGTTATTAGTAACTTCCTGAGAGTCCGGAGGCGCATTTCACCGGCGGAACTTGTCTTTAAATTATTATATGGGTAATAGCACTTAAGCTCCGTCGATAGCAGTGCGCTCGCCAAGCAAATAGCGGACGCTCGCCTACATAAAACTATCAAGCAGAATTGCTCACCATGATTAATCCTCGCGCGCAAATTCGGAACGTGGCTGGTTTGCGGGCCAGGGCGTGGCTTTTCCCGACCATTCTTCATGCGCCCACCCTATGAACGTCAAATGCCGAGCGTGCCCGGTTTTGTCGAGCCAGTAAAAACGGAGAAAATTGTGCGATTTTCAGGAATGTCATTTCCCCCTAACCCCACTGGACCCACCAACTCATACCACGGATATCTCCTGGACGAATTTGTGCTACCGAAAGGTGTCCCTGCTCACGGATTCTAAGAAATCGATCCGAGCGACTAGATATATCTTCGATCTAGACTTCGGAACATCCGTAGACTCCGACAAACGGTAGCATCATTGTTCTCCAAATGTTCAATTAGTCGGAATCCCCTGATGGATACAGCTCTCCTGGTTGCCTGCCTCCCTTCTTATCCCTTCCTCGATTGTTCCTAGTGGAACTATTCTCCTAGAAAAGCTCTTGCGGACGTGATCCGGTCTCGTTAGCTGTGTAATTAGAACACCGCTACGTGATATGCGACCATATCCTGAAGACCCGCTACCATTCTTTCTGAGCGGCTTTCACGGAAGTTCCTCGTCGTTTCTGGTACATGCGAACCATGCGAATAAAGACACTCAATCTTCCCTATGAAATCGAATGTGTCGTGAACGACTAGTATTCAGGGCAACTGGTATTCTTGTCATGCTTTCCATCATTACTATTTAAAATCCTATAATAATGATGCAATATTTCTTAGTTGATCGAGTGAGTTTCATATCAGGTTGCTGCTTCTCCAAAGATTCTCTATTAATTATGCGAAGGTTAGTCATTGGTAGCAGCGGGTAATTGGGACGGAGCACGGAATTGTCTGGTGTCACTGAGTTCGAGGTATGGCGGCCGGACGTCTCCCCCGAGTCGGAGAGTTCGCGAGTGACGACCTCAGCTTCCAATTACGTGGGGTGCTAACGATAGTCATCTTTCGCTGCGAACACGAAATATTCCGTGGTGTCATTATGCGCACTGCGTCACAGGTCGCCCACACAAATGAGACTCGAACACTCTGAGCTCTCGAAAGGATCGTAGAAATGATGAGAGGCTTTCGACAAGTTAGCCATTAAAGCTCGGCAAGATCATACCGTTAAATGAAATGTCGGCTACTCCTAATGGTCATTGAGCAACTGGTAAAAAAAATTCGATACAATTAGAAGCTACCGAGCAAGGCGGGTAGATGAAATATTCGTTTTTATCCTTTTGGTACTGCGGTCTCTTCGTTCTTCACAATTCTCAATATATTGAATTACAGTAACGAACGGCTGCGAATCCAGCGGCATTGGTGTGGAGGTAGAACGTGCGCATATACGGAAATGGAAGACTTTTTTCGCTAAGCGTGATTAAAATTTGTACCTCACCTCCTCCTTGGCTCCATGCCTTTTCGCCCACCGTCGCACCCGATAAACTTTCGTGAAATTTTTCATCCAGTTGGATACACTTACGGCCAGCGTGAACCCGTCTAGACGTTACAATTTGGTGAGGCTACGTGTTCGAGCTTCATTCGGAATACGCAGACCGAATGCCGCACAAAACGCTGCTTCTGCCTTTTCCTCTCAAATCACTCCTGGAGTGAGCAGCAATGGACGTTCAATGGTCGCTTTGCTCGTTATTGACTAGAACGAATGCAACTCTTCACTCCCGCACTTTTAATTGCAGGCACCCTATCGTTTCAATTCGCAGCTTGGTCGAAATGGCTACCCTACCCTTTTGTTACAAGGTTTTCTATTCACTCTCGTTATAATCAATTATTGATCGGCGCGGATAGATTTCCACTATACGAGGAATGTGACACGATTAGATAATCCTGCGACACGAGGGGAATATATGGCTGCAGAAGTTCTTCTCTCTTAGAACGTAGGCCATTCTGTTTCCGAGGGAGAGCAGACACAATCGTAATTCCCAAAGTTAAATCAAAGTAGACTCAATTAAGCTCTACGCCCCATATGGGACGCGTTATCTTTTCGATTCGCTACGGCTATGATAGATCGCAATAGAACCCCGGCTATCATTGGAAGTGGATCTTCGCGTGACGCGAGCACCGATGATATACGTGCCAGGCAGCCTAATAACCATCTTCCCTTTTCATTCCTCCCCGGAATTAACGGAACAGCGGGCGTCATCCCTCCACGACTTTATCGCGGTGCTCGGTGCCATCAACCACAGCCATTCCGAACTCCGTAAATCACGAGACGCTCTGCCCGATACACTTTTGCCGTTGAGCAATCGCTCAAATTGGCCCATGACTCACAGGAGAAAGCTGCCAATGACGATAAATGAGAATTGTACAGTTAGAGGATTGTTCGGAGAAGGATCGCGTCGATCGGGGGATTCAACTTTTGGGCAGAGGAATAATTTATTCAATCTTCCTTTCTACGTGCAGTGCGGTCAGCCGGACAGCAGCGATCATCACACCTCCCTCGGGGGTCAGTGGATCCTCCTCGCGTACCGTTCGTTTGATCTTACGTGGTAAGTTATTTTCCCGGCATACATAACTGCGCGGCACGTGGGGCCTAGCCGGAGCTCAAGAGCTCGGCGTGTTAGCTGGTTTGAGGGACGGATCAAAGGCCGGCGAAAAGGGAATAGGATATGAGGGATACTCCGAAACCGTCGACTATCTTTCTCGGCCGCGCTTTACGTATTCTGTCTGTGCATCGTGGAAAATTCGGCAAAAGAGGCAGTCATCCATCCACCGGCATGCACACGCTCATCACCCGCTCCAGACTTATACTATGTTTTTGTGTACTCGCCGCAGGTGGCTTATGCAAACAATGGGCTTCCCTACGAGATATGTGTGTCTCGAGTTCAATGGCGTAACTGTATTTAATCCCCGGCTACCCGGACTGTTTGACTTCTGATGCGGCGGCGTGATACCACTCTGTTTGACCTGCACCCCCGGCCACGCTTCTGTCTTTCACTCGGCCTCTAATTATTGTTTCACTTTTTTTCCTATAGTTTCTCGCCAACCCACCGGCCCGGCAAGGCCAACTTTCCCCAATTCTGCCCTCTGAGATGCGCGCCATACAATTAGCTATATGAACTTACCCTTGTATAATCAAATGTTACCCCTTGCTATTCCCCTCTACCGGTAGTGATACTTTTTTTTCGAACCTGTTGTTTCCACATGAATTTTGTGGAACTACCCGATTTTATTGGAAACTGTTATAAAACTTGTCGGATTGAAAGAAATGTTCATGCGAGGGTATCAGAATTAAAAAATATTGGTGCATTTACACGATGCTACAAATCCGAATATTTTTGTAGCGCCAGAATACGTTGCACTCCATTTCCGTGCGCTGTGTGTTATGGCAAACAACAGGAAGTGATTTTTCACTGCTCGCAAGTTTTTGTTTATAATGAAAATAAATACTCGTATTATTCCATTGGTAGAATGATATTTCCCCATTGATCAACAATGAAAATATCGGGCTGGTAAACAATGTTCTCTTGTCAATACTAGCATCCGGTCGAGCCTATAATTTTCATGCGTGGCTTCTCGTTACAAACCAACTGTGGTATTCGCGCATTATTGGGGTTGTAATTTTTCCTGACACGACACATGTAACAGGGGTGCATAACAGCGTGCAGGAAATGTTGCCAAACGATCATAGGATGGCGACAAATTTCGACGAGACCCTTTAATAACCCAATAAAACCCAGCGGACGTCTGTAGAAAGGCGAAGAGGGACGGAGAATATCGGCTCACCCTCGGCGCATTCTTCACGGTGCCGTTATGGTGGCCATTAAACGCGTACCTCGCGCTCTCGAGATATCGGCGAGCGCCATTGGAAGGAGGAACTCGAAATTAGCCGGCACATCTGGCACGTACGAAGGAGGGTTGAGGCTCGTCGCGCTGCGACGACTGCGTCGTTGACGGGTCGGCGTCGTCAAGCACTGTAAGAGTCCTGAGGGGGCAGCGAGCAAGCCAATCGGCGTGTAATCTGTTTAGATTTGCTCATTTGACACGCGTGACTAACCGCGAGTACGAATGTCACTCGTGTCGGATGTTCGTCGTCCCGGGGGTGCCGCTAAGCGGCGCAGTTACGCCGAGGAATACTTCATAAGGGCGACAGATGCGTCCACAGGATCATCCCCTAAACACACAGAATCTCGTCTTGCATGTTTCATTTGCCCCCTGGCACGCCCCTTCCCCCTTCCCCCTTCTGCCACGCCACTATTCCCGTTGCCCCAAGAGTCCAACATCGCCTTCTGGCCCGTGGAAGATAAATGCCGCCGCTAGCTCTAATTTAGCGAGGGTGCTGTGCCTGCTGCTGGGCCGAGGAGTTCGATTGCGTCAATATTTGGGGAGCGCACCGCACTTAAATGCGATATTAGTGGTAGTCGATGAACTATTGCCCGCCACCGTTCACAAGCAGACTTGTAGAAAGAGGGACGGTCTCTGATGATTCTCTCAAATATTCCCGTTGACTCAGGTCCGGTACGTCAGTGTTGACATGCCGGCTTTATTACAAAATGGACTTTTGAAATCACATAACGAGATAAATAATGCAGCCCTTATCTTTGTATTAAAATAGCTACAGCTATATTGGAGATAATTCCTCCCACAAGTCTGGCCATTATATGGAAATTCGATATAGCCGAGCAAACCGAAAGCTCATAGTAACCGGATACTGATTGCAGGAATTATTAAACAATGCTTGCAGGGCAGGGTACGAATGCAGAGGAAAATTAAGCATGGCCGAGAAAAGAGAGCCAACAGAAGCAGGAATAAACAGGTAAGCGCATTTCGTAGTATTAACCCTCTCCCTTTCTTCCTGCAAACACAGACTTCCCCGTTTGCCCAACGGCGGGCGGGTTTGCCCGCGGCGCGTGGAATTTATTGAGATTCGAAGAATGCAGGGAAGCACGTATTACGTGCACTCCGTTAAGAACTTAAGCCAAAATGATGAGATTCCCGAGTCCCGGGCACGTACTCCCTTCGCCCGGTTTATGTGCCCTCATATATCTCTGATCGTAGTGCATACGTACGCGCGGCGACCCTTTTTACCCGGGAATTTGCAGGGTGACTCATCGAAATTTTAAACCACCCCTGCTGCCTCCGGCATAACGCCCACCGCCGCTCCTGCTCTTTTACTGCGCCCCGAAAGATGCTAATTTCCGGCCCTTTATTTGTCCCCCGGGTGAAATGTAAACCCGTTAAATCCGATCGGCTTATTGCCAAGTCCGCGTGTAAGCAGATGAACACAAATTTTCATTAGCCGCGCGCGCATATATGCGTGCTCGTCACATCCGCACCTTGTTTGACTAATATCCGATATGCCAAAAGTCGTCGGTGTACATAAAGAAATGTGGTCAAAGAGGACTGTTTCCGTTTCAACGAAAAGAGATTAATGCAAAACTAGGTAATAACTCCCAACTAAGCTGAAACGTGATCATGTCGACAGAGAATAAAATATTCAGAAAGTTCGATTGAATATTTTATAACGGTTTTGCATTATGCTCATTGAACACATATTGGTTCGTACATGTTTTAACGCACTTCGATGGTCGAAGTGATCAGGGCGAGTGCATTAATGAAGAATTAGCACTCGCCGTGCGATAGAGTGCGCGAAATCATTTATCGCTGACACAGAATACCTCGGCAATATAATATTCAAGGGATTGAATTGCACTGACTCCTGCCTTGCTGAAACATTCACATGTCGGACTAATAGTAAGTCCTTTTTATAACGGGGCACTAAATTGCATTCGCCTCGAATCCCGAACAAACCACGTACTTAGGAATGCGATGCTATCACAACATGGAATAATTTCTCTCAGAATACCGGTACCTTGACATTTTGTGATAACGCTGGTCGCAAGAAAAGTCGCTCTAGTTTTCCCGGTAGTTGGAATGGTTTGAGGGAACAAGAATGTGGAAAAGATATCAATAACAAACAGAAATCTTTTTCCCCGAGTAAATATCAATTTTTCACCGCAAATTCAACATTGATTTTACAAGAAATACTGGTAATACGACATTGGTGGATGCAGAGTGGTATAAGGGGATCATTTTCAACTAGGAACCAGAAGGTCTGATCCCCATTTGATTATCCATGGTCTACGCTAGATCTCAAAATTACTGGCTGAACGAACCATTCATCACGCCATACGTCCTACCTCCCTGCCTATCCCAGTATCTACCACCCAGTTAACCGATAGTTTGCACACTCCCCCGACCCCTAATTCGATACGAAAATCGCCCTCTTCCTACTTCTAGTTTAGAAACCTATGGCAAAACTTCTTCCTGATATACTCTATCATTTTCCCACAAAGCACTCACCTTCGATTAAGTGGATCCTACGACACTTTCGAATGCATACTCGTAGAAATTTACTTGGTCGTAGGCGTTTCGCAAATTTGAAGACAATGATAACTTTCATTATTATTGTAGTTATAGTATTGATCGTAAGAGCAATCGAACAGAACTCGAACGGCAACTGATAACAGTTTGCATAATAAACCCGCTTAGTCTATCTGGCGACCCATTTTCTTCTTTAAACTGCGCTTTAGCGCGGTTTGCGTTTCAAGTTTCTAATTCATTGATTCAAGGAATAAATGCATTCAAAGCCAGGAGGAAGAGGGTCGAAAGTGCAGTGCGAGGATTTATTTTAAAAGGCTGAGCTTGCGGAAAGAAAGAGATGTACGTGCGAGGTGCAGCGTGGTTGCGGAAGGAGGAGGTGAAGAACAGTGGGAAAGAGGGTCTTGTGCGCAATTTTCATACAATTTCGGGTAATAACTTTTGCATGTGAAATTGCAGTAATACGTTTTCCCGACTAGTGGCCTGCTTGGTCTACGTTGTGCAGAGACCAAGCCCTTCCGGACCCTCTCGCCTCGCCGTACGCCGACGGCCCTGTCCTATCTAATGGACAGTGTGTACTCGAGGGTCAGCCGCCCGGATGCTACTTACTTCGACTCATCCTCATATTCAGAAGCGTATCATTTCTACGCCGGATTCGTTCCGTCCGCTCCCACTCACTTAACTCCCATTTATACGTGTCAGTGGCATCTCGTGTCATTTCCTAATTGTAGATCCGGTTTCTCTCGGTTACTCACAATTGCAAAAATGAGGATAACCAGTGATGGGGATACTCAAACTGTGATGCTATACGCAATTCCAAATGGACGTGGTTTGTAATAAAAACATCGTGTTGTACTATTTACGAAGTCGGGCCCAATTAGCAGTAGGGAAACAATCAGATGCCGATTGCTTTCTAACAAATCAAGCAGCCAGGAAACGCTTTCATATTGCTGTAGGGAAATTCCCTGCAATTTGTCAGCTTTCTTGATTCCATGTCTAACTGTAAAGCACGTTCCCAACGTTTCTGGTATAACCTCAAACGGAACATTCGTGCACGCATTTTCCTATTTTCACGGTACATGTTGTTTCCCGCCTTGAATTATGTGGCAGTACCGACTCTATTTTTCAGCTTGACTTAAAAACCAACAAACCGTGGCGTGGTCTATCTTTCCTCGCCCTTTTTTGTAGTGCGGACTGGAAGACAGACCGGACATCCGGACATAATAAATTCCTACCCCTCCTCTTCATCCGGTTCTCCTTGACTTATATTCCATTCAGGTGTAAATTCCCAAGCGCTTGGTGTATCCGTGGCGCTACCGCGGAAGTCACGAACACACTGCTCCAATTGCGATGTATATTAGTTTTGTGTTCAACCATGGAAAATCCATGTACACACATGGACGTGCGAGGGAACGGAAGATGTCAGGTTGAAGCGAAATTAATGAAGGTTCATTGTATTAATCCCCGACTATATGTTTTTGCTATGCGAAACGTCGCAATATACACGTAGTAACAATCGTTCCTAGTTTACCGCATGTCCGTCCCATTTTTTCACCATCCGTTTTGTGTATTTTAGTTCCGCTCTATTTCCTTCTCTCTCTGCTACCCGCACCCCCTTATCAAAGTATGCGTGAGTTTTGCAAAGACTGATATCACGCAATTGTGGCAAGCTATAAATTTTCATACTTCAAGACACTCGTTTAAGAATTTTTCAAATTAGAAGCAACGTCGAGGCGAGAATCTCACTGGCACTAAGAATCTTCCGATCCAGAGATCTCGGGAGAGTTATGGACTTTTCAAAACTATTGGATGTATTCTCGTTAAAAACGGAATGCTATCGACACGTCTGCCTTGAATACAACGTTCAAATTTCGTGCCAGACTTTATAACGGCTTTTTGTGGAGCACGCAATATATCTGGCACAGACATTAATAGCGCAGAGCTTTATTAACAACGATGGCCGAGCGAGTAATCGCCTGGTGTTCAGTTGTGTACCAGCCAGCTCTCTTTTTTGTTTCAGCCACCGAACTTTTCGAGAGTGTGCTAGCTTCGTTACCGTGTCACGTCCATCGCTGCTGCAGAGTTCACGGTAGTTTGGGCTCTTTAAAAAAGTTACCTGCATTCTGCCGTGGCATCCCTGCAATGGGATTTGTGGTTCTTTATCAATTTTCCTTTATACCCGATGAAAGATCCATTCTGTTTATCCGTGTCTTTCTGTTGCCCGGAGATCGCAATGCACAATTCTGTGATATCATCACTTCCACTGGTAATATGCTAATGGATAGATCGTCTCTTCACTTTGCGTTATTAAAATAAACAGCCCCCTACCATGTACATACATAGAATATCCATGCGTTTCGCAACCGTGAAAAGTAGTTTCTTCTCATTTCAAAGGTTCAGTCCGGTTGGAAGTGCAGAACTGTTGAATGCCTTGCGTGGCATTGTTGGTTAGCTCGAATGAGAACGAGAGAGTGTTACAGTATTGGACTGACCATAACCACTGCGATAGCTGGGTAGAGGAAAAGCCTCTGTGTAGGAGCTCGTCGATCGTGGGAAATCTTCGATGGCTTCGAGTATCTGGTATCCTGGACTAGAAGTGCCAGTGGTCTTGGTAGGGTGTGGTAGAGCCGAAGGTTGCAGGTGCTTGTACAATCCAATTCTCCCCGACCAGGCAAGGCGAAGCTCTCGCGGCCGGTGTTAATGCGGCGTGTTTCGAGCAAAGCTCCATTTAACGGGCGAGATTACGGCTAATACACACGATAAGGATTATGGCACAGGAACCGCTTGTAAAATGAAATACCTGGACCGGTTCGAGAGTGGCCGTTCAAGAGAGCCTGAGCGCGCGGAGATGCCTAACGGAATTGCCCGCGACTTTGAATAATTAAGCTTCTTTAAAGCTTGGCTGTGTCTAGCAATCCTCCGCACTTCTCTCTGTACTTCCCTCTATTTCTTCCTCTCGATTCCACTTCTGCTGGAAGTTGCCGCTGTCGCGTAGCAGCAGGTTTTACTTTAACAAAGCTGCATTACTTATCCATAGCCCGTAGCATTAAACGCTCTCGGGAACGAGCAACTTTCCGCTTCCTCCTCTTGCCGACTACCGGCTCTTTCGCCTCTTCCGTCGAGTGCAGTCTCTCCCTTTTTCTGCTAGCCCTTTGTGTGTTGTAGGTTTCGTTAAGTCGCCCCCTTTCTGCCTCCACTTGTTTGCCCCCGAATTCCTTCTGGGCAACCGTGTTGTTTTGTCTGTTTCAAGTATCTACTGGTGGAGCTCTTCTTTTCGTACCATAAACATGACGTAACTTAACGACTTTAGCTTGTTTCATAAGTTGCGAGTTGTGTTTTACATAAATGCCATGTATAGAGAGTTTACACAGGGTAAAATTATTGTCTCGTGCGTGAGATGACGGCAGCAGTTCGTGCTGCTGTAGCGCGGTTCGCAAGTTTCTCCTAATTATCGGGCTGCAAGTGCAAAGAAGTGACCCAGCAGTTGAAACTATAGACTACCGCTTGTGTAATTAAGGTTGCAGTCTGGGTAATCCGTTGCATTCACTTACACTTTGTCATTATAAGTTTGTAACTGAATTTCCACTCGCTACTTTCCTTCTCTCTTTTTCTCCTCATTACATGCTTTCTTTTTCTACGTCAAGGTCTCGCGCACGTGCGAGTCGTATCGGGAATAATTATCGATGACTTGGTCAATGAGTCGGTTCAACGAATTTCCCAGTGAACTCGTACCCGATGGCAGATAGGGGATAATCTTATTAGCACGACGATGAAGCTACGAAAAGAAGACCAGAGGATCGAGCACGGATTAACTCGAAAGCTCGTCATGTTCATCAGTCGAGATGAATTTTTTTCATGCTTCGGCTTCGATCGCTACCCGGAAGTCTGAAGGCCATTTGCATTGGACTCTTAACGCGGCCTGGGCTGAACTCGAGCTCGTAAAATAGCAAGGGTGCTGTTATCGTTGCACGTTCTATAAGAGGTGAACTTCAGCAGCGAGTAAAAATGGACTCTCGACTAAACTTGATTTTACGATTTCGCTGGGTACTTGATTCGTCGATACACACACTAAACTCGAACGATTCCGCTCAATATCGGTTCGCTGCCGGTGGAATACATGCATTCGCAAAATACCATGAAAGCGGAAAAATCGGAGATCGGTGCTGGGACTCCCGCGTATTCCGTATACCGTGTATCGTAAAAGGTCAAATATTTCGGGTGCGGAGTTAAAGGTATTTTCTGGTTTCCACTGCTACATGAAGTCGTGCGCTTTATTCAGGCATTTTCAACGGCTTATCCCTCGACATCTCGATGTAGCCATGCGCACAGTACTAGTAACTGACGATATCACATATTTGAAGCAGAAGAAATCTGCTTGAAAATGACAATTTTCCAACAACAATATTCACAGACCGATTACCTCTTAAATGTTGTCAGTTATCCTGCAATCAACACGAAGCAGACCCTGTATCTATATCAATCTTAATTAACTCTGCTATTTCAACGACGCTGAACGAAGTTATTCGCGGATCTATTTATATCGTTTACATCTGCGACGAATTCGGTGAAACAAATATACATATACTTCCGCGCAGTTATTAACCCGCGGCAATTTTGCGAATCAAATTAAATTGCTGGTAGTTGCGCAGGCGGGCTCGAAAGTTGTTGCGTTCGAGCTGACGCCCAGATACTGAGCTATTCCCGGATGCATTCAAAGAGGGGGGTTGTCACACGTTAACCAAATTAATCATGCCTTAATTGGCCCCAATTTGGACGTTATTCAAGTGTCCACTGGTAAGTAATACGCACAGGTCATCGTACAACCCCAGTGCAGCTTTGACACAGCGAATTACTCTATTATTTATATAATGTCATACTCCCATCGAACGAGACTAAATGTTCTCCTTCTATTATACAAATGAACCGCAATAGTTTCTCGACATACCATCATTTGTGACTCAGGTGTGCCGGAATCTAGATATACGTATTATCTCGGAAATACGCAGCGATGAATTAATCAGTTAATGCTAGTAAGTGACGAGTCTGCGGGATACTTAATGAATGGGCTCTCTATGTCGTTAGAAGACCCCCATACATTCTGAGTGACAATCACTCCATGATGGTATAAAAATTGTTATCGGTCAGCAGTGGCAGGGGATAAGAGAGTGGGGGAAGGAAGCGGTAGAGGTCGGGGGCGATGAAAAGGCGAACCGAAGACAGAGGAGTCATTATTGACCGTCGAGGCGTCAACACCGAGCGTGAAATGGAATTTTTTCCGGCGGCGTACGATAGCCGCGGGGCATGACCCGCGTGGCGGAACGAAAAGGTCGCCACCATAAAGAAAATGAAAGGCACTTCCTACCTGCTTTGTCATCCGCGACACACAAACCCGCTCTCTACGGATTCCACACTCAACTCTATGTACGTCATGTGTCCCCGATTTTCCCTTGCGCGCTCGCTTCCTCCCACGTCGACAACCTTTTTCACACACGTGTCCTCTCCTCGTCTTGTGTGTTCGTTCGCCCTCTAGTAATTGCGGGGGTAAATCGAATGGCGACTAACGACGTGGTGGAACGTCCGAACGATCGACCACAACGCGAGGCCCCAGCACTCGGCGCAATCTACGAAACGCTTGACTAATTACGATCAAAGTAATTAATTAGTGGGAGCGTCGAAAGCGCGGCGCTATCCTCGGTCGGCGCCTATGATCCTGATAGCAATGTACTCCCCGCCAAACTCGTCGGTATATTGTTACTGCACCCCTGCAGCTAGCTTCCTTTGAAGTTCAATATTTCTTTTTAGTACCGAGCTTACTAGGTCTAAGCTAAAGGATGCCATGCCATCCCTCAATCTCGAGGTCGTTATTAATTCAATTTCGTTATGGCGCTCCAACGCAATCCGATGGGCTTGAATAACTATCCTGGATTAACAGGTATTAACTACTTGATTCATAGCGATAATTACCCTGGATTATGTATGCATAAGTGGATACGGATGCGGGCACGCTATAGATATGAGTGCGGAGTTGCTTGCCAACACTTCGTTATAGACGAGCCCGTGAGTTTAAGGATAAAAAAAACAGTAGCTTGTGTCTGCGACGGAAATAGATAAAGTCTGACGAGTACTGATTAGTTGAAGAGGGAACTCCTCACTCACCATCTAATCTTAGACTCCCTCGGTGGCACTTTATCTTGATGTCAGCCTGCGCGCTTTTCGATGAAAAATCGATACATCCTGTAAAAACAGGATTCTCTTATGTAGTTGGATGGCTGACTATGAAAACGTATGTGTGCTCTATTGAAATAAACGAAAGGACGCACCGGTACCATTAGGTGACACAATGGGAATTTGGCAGAATCAATTTGCTGGTGTGCCCGGCATAAACAGTCGATTTGCACGCAAGTGGCGGCATATCACCCGATGAAACTAGGTCGTACCGCGTTGGCTGTTGACAGACTTCAGCGATCATCAGAAATTTTCCGTAATAAACGATTGTCGCGCGCCATCCGTGGAATGAGAGGGCTAACGGTAATCTCCTGCCGCGGACTATTGTGTGAGAAAATAGTGGCTGAATTGTGAGCAATTCCCGAATGCCGTCGGAGCACGCCGCCCATTTGGAAATAACTCCGGCTGTTGGCCAATCGATGGAAAGGCAATTGGCGAAATTACGCGACGGCAATGAAGATGAATTGTTGACTACCGGCGAATCATTTACCTCCGAAGAGAGACAATGAGAGAGCACGATATCCGAACCACCGGGAATTCAGTAGCACCAGTGCTACCACCGTCTTGTCATTTGTTCGGTCTTGTAATGATAAGGTGTCCGAGAGAGCGAAGCCCTTTTATTACAGAAATTTGCTGAATTGAACGCAACCTGTCCTTCCTGCTTTAGTTCAGTTTCCTCATTCCAAAGCTCGCAACGCCCAAAGATCCTGGGGGAATGAAAGTATCGTTTTATTGGCCGTATCCGACGGACCATCACTATTTCGATTATCCGGTATTATGAGTACTCTTGAGTTTAGTCGAGCTAATTTTGCCACTATAGAAAATGTGTGCCGATACTTCGAATACCCTTCCGGAGAGTGAGTGCCGGCCATTAATTGTACGGTACAACATCTGTCTCCTGTTCTCCCAGGGCAGTTGCTCGTGAAGTTATCGACGCGCTCACGAACATTTATTGGCCAAGTATTTCAACTCGGAGGACTTCTGTTGTAATCCATTCGGACGGGGAAAGATTTGTCCTGGAATTCATGGATTTATACGGAGATCCTGTGAGCTTGTTAGGAAATGTACGTGATAAGAGTACATTTTATAGGATCACCGTTTAATTTAAATTAACATAACGCTCGTGTAAATATTGATACATTTCTCGTCTCGGCATTGATTAATATTAATGATAATATTAATTTTTGAGTGTTTTGCGAATACTTCATGATAAATGTAAATGTAAATATTCTGAGGGATTGGTAGTAGTCAATTGAAGCAAACAGGTTTTATGCTCTGATCATAAAATTCCACAATATTATTTGCTGCTATTAACTGTACTTTCCCCGGTATGCATTGAAAGCAGGCCATAAATATTCTTATTGGTTCATTTCCAACAATTATGATGCCCTCCAGTAACATTTCATATTTTATATTTCCAAATTAACAAGTATCTTTTATCGCACAGTCATAGGACGCATCGAGGAAACCGAGTAATTTGAATCAATAAACATCGCGCGGAATTCTCGTGAAAGACGTTTATAAATTTTTGGAAAGTCTTGCTTACTCAGTAAGAAGATTGAACTACTTGCTTATTCGGTGCGAAAATTCGTACGGGATATATTCGATAACCCATCTCACATTTTTCAACAGGCAAGCAAATATTCCAGCCCCGAGCACTTCTCGTTGTACCGTCTTGTAGCTGGAAGTTCTCCAAAAGGAAATTATAACACGGCTTTATCTGCCTTCTTATTAACTCCCGCAAACCCACTACTACGTCTCATTTCCATTTAAACACCAGTCTGTATAATATTCCAGCACGTTATAATAAGAAAATTCGTAACCGTCCGTAATGCAGGAAAGTGTTAGGCGAGCCAGTACTCGTGCTATTCTATGTTCGCAGATACTCCGTCGCCTTTTCCCCGTGGAGCAGGTATATAATTCGCAATGAGCTCGAACTCTATTACACGTGACGTCGTATCATTATTTTCATATAATCATCTACTGATCTCCAGGCAATTAAACTATACGGAAATTAGCAACTAAATTGTAGTAGGTGGTGCCAGCGGCCCTCGGCGGTAGAGGCGAATTGACGCGTGCATTTTCCTTGAGCTAATACAAGTACTCTCTGATTATATGTAGCTTGCGTTCCTTCGGGTTGATCGTACCTGTGGGCCAATTCCTCGCGTGCCTGCTTCTCGAAGAATGAGTTGTAGAAGTGCTATCGAAAAGTGTTCGCAGCTTCTTTCTCACATTGTCCGCAGTAGCGATAACACGCTAGAAAACTCTCGCCTTCACTTTCGGCGTGTGCGTGCTACGACGACGGCGGCACTTTCCCGCTTCCACCGGAGAATTCCCAGGAGAAGATCCCGCGGTCACTCTTCTTTACGCGCACGCACACACCTGGCTTGAATCGGGCTATCGAGCACCACCGTCCTCGGTTTCCCCTCTTTCCTTCGAAGCTCTCCGCTTCTACACTATTGCGAACAAAAACCACTTGTCTGCGCGAATGAGCACTGGGATTCGCGCGTGCACAGGTCCCAGCTGGAGAGACGAGTTCATCAAGTTCGTAACTCGGTCATATCTCGCATCACCGCAATACCCTAGCCACTGTCTTCCCGAGCCTCCGTAACTGAGCTCTTACCAACTTCCGCTCCACGTGAAACTGAGAGAAATCGCGCGCATTTCCAGACACACACTGCGCTTAATGTCCTTGCGTAAATTCTCTCAATCAGTATCAGTCACTCGAATACATTTTCAAGCGAAATGAAAATTATCAAACACGCAGCAGTCAAGCTGACTTGATTGTACGCACAGACTTTTCGACGTGTGTCAGTTCAGGCTTGGCACAATTTTTCAAAGTACAGTATTGTTAACAAAAGTCCCTTGTTCAATGTTCACCGAGCCGCGTTGTCTTCGCAATTGAGAAGTGGACGGCAAAGACGAGGGAGCACTTTTTGAACTATTGTCACATGTAACTGGGACGGCGAACGTGTTCCATTTGACACACACAGGCCGTGGACAAGAGGCGCGATTAAATTTCAAGAGAGAAATCCGTGAGAAACCTGTGACAAGAGCGGAACGCGACGACAAAGTACAAAGGCGACTAGTACGTAACTCAAGCGATGGCAATGCGCGCGAGTGGCGCGTCGTGTTGTTGGCAAGCGACTAACCCCCGTGAGCCGTCCTGCACCCCTGGACGCGGCGCATGCCCCCTGCCTTAAAGAGAGCCGAGACGAGCCACCCCTCTCCAGTGTGCCGCCCCCGAAACCACGGTGACTTCATCTTTTTTGACGAGAAAGCTGAGCTACCCCCGACCACCCGACCTCCCACCTACTTCTCCCCCTCCCACTACACTCCTACCCCTTCCTCTTCCTCGCCACTGCTCTCTGCTTTCTTCCTTCATAACCCTTGTGCTGCCTGCCGCTTGTCTTGTCCGTCCACGAAACACGCACCCTTACTTCCCCCGTGATTTCAAACTTCAACCCTCTTCATCTATCTCTATCTTTCGCTCGGACATACTTCACTTTTCGAGAGCCACCTCTTCGTCGCCTTTCACAATTTTTATTCTTTTCTCTCCGATTGTAGACTATCTGCCTATCATTTCAAGATAGCATATATTTAGAGGCTCGTTTGTAAAATTCACAATATTCTATTTTTGACTCGGTTATCAGTGGTTCTCTGCAATTCCTGAATTCTTCGTGCTGCTCATTTCCCAGCGAAATTGGGTGCGCTCGAGCGTCTTATTCTTTTTTACTACCGGCCGTTTCTATTCGTATCATCGGCGATTCTCCGGTTACTAGGAGACGGCAGAGTTCCGGGCCCCAGAAGAATCGAAATTTATTCCCGATTATCGCGATATCCTGGGAGACAAGTGACCCCGTTCGCAAGGGTTTCTTATCAGTCGGCCCGAGGGTCGTCCCGATTGACGGAATAAAGTTGAAGTTCCAGAGGACAGAATATTTCACAACGGCAATCCGGCACAATGGCCGGAGAGTTTAGTGCTGGATACACTCGTGGATAAAATGAAGGCGGTTGCTGTATTTCGAGCAGTGGCAGCTGAGCTAGCTGATCTTGGGATAACGAAGAATCTGTTTTAATTAATAGCTTTTGGAAACGTGACAATTAATATAGTCTACATAGCTATCGCCGAAATGTTAATGTTGGCCGCAGGAAACATGTCAACACTCTAGATGGTGCTCTATCCGACCTAGAACTCAACAGAAAATAGAGCGTTTCCGCTATAAAGCTATTCGTTAAATACCACGTTTCTGTGCACAGTACGCAGTTAAACCGTAATAGTCGGAGTAAAGTATACTTTATCGTTTCCTATGTTCGCTAGTTAGCCTGTTTCGGTCATGTTGCTTTATCAACCACGCGCAACAAAGCCCACGGCGGCATGAGCTGTGTATACACGGGAAACGGCTTTGTTTTTCTTGCCTCACTTCGCCTCGAGCATTCCGCATCATCGTTCTCGCCGATAGCAAGTAAAGGACATCGTGACACAAGTAGCTTCTTTGCTCCGCAATTTCCTCCCGCTCTAATTTGACAAATAAATTAGCTATAACGCTTCTGCGCGGCAATGCAGCGTCGAAGCTGTTTGCGTGAGACGAATTAATTAAATGTACGGCAGCATGCAAGTAGAACGTTCCCTGAAATCTATGGAAAATTGCGTGGTAATATCGACGAAATTCACGTTCCACTCTGATGTGCTAATGTGCAGATTCTCGTTCCTACAACGTGTGCCTGGAGAGCGTTATTCCGTGGAAAAGGTTAGCCTAAATTTTGCCATTATTTTCGAATTTTTATAAACATATCATTTTGTTTGCGAGTGCCTTTGAAGTTAGGATGAGGCTTTGGTAAAAAGGAAACTTTTCTCACACCGCGTGTAACCTTTCAAATCGAATGGATTTTCAAAGCGAGAAGATTGTCTTTGACTTTTTAACACCATCCAGTTAGGACGAACTTCTGAACTCGTAATGGACAAAGAATGTTTGTCGCAGCCGTTTTTACGTCGCGCATCAAGATTAAAAGTGAGCGGCGGAGAAACAAGGTGGCTCAGTTGGAAGGAGCAAAACGATAAATTGCGAGAGCTCGACGATGAGATCGTTAGAGTCACAGTGCGACGTTCACGATGGGATGACGGAATATCTGATCGAACAAAGCAGGCCTAAGCACTTATTCAGCCAGCTCTTCGGGTTCTTGGCGAAAAAGCTATTGATTTATTCGCTGCAGGTGCTCCCATTACCCTCCTCTGCTCTCTCACTCACGTTCGTTCTCTCTCCTTCTCTGTTCTTGTCGACCTCATGCTACAGTATCTCACCTTTCTCACACCCGTTACTCTTTCCGCCTTCTAAGGCACTTCATAATTTTTCATCCCGAAACCGTGACAATACCATTCGTTAAATCACTCTTTATATAAAATCGCCCGCTCTCTCCGCTCTCCGGACGTGCGCTTTTCCCGCTCTATTATACACTTTTCCGCCGCTCGCCCTCGGTACACCGCACTCCCCATCCTCGCCGCCAGAGTACTTAATGCCTACTTCCGCTCAAGCTTTGTCTACGCGAACGAACTAAAAAGCAGCGCTATTATCATGATAATAAGTAACCTACTGCATCGCACCCGATTGAAGTGCGCAAAATATCCGCCTTAAATGCGCCAAGGGTATTATGCACAAATGAGACTCTCTTTCTTAGACAGTCACCAAAGGAATTCTAATACTTTTTTAAGACGTAAAGCTGACATTAACAGTTTATAACTCTGCCTCCGACGTCGCAATAGGTACAATAATATAACAATAACTTATACAAGGAAGTCAGGTGAAATAAAAAAAAAGGTACCTTTGATAGTCAGTTTTCATAAGAGAAAGAAAGCGAGGGAAAGGAATATGCTTTACACGTTGCAGTGCAAATGCGTATGTATAAGTTTGTGCGATTCTATTGAGGTGCCCTAAAAAGGAAATGTGCAGCGATAATCAATTCGATCTGCACGAAGAGACTTCCGCGGAAAGTATCAGCGAGCAGTAGCGTCTCAAGCAAAGAGCTGTTGCCGACTAAAGAGAACTTTTCAATCTCTCTTCTCATAGTACTACGAGTAAGAGGATCCTGTAAGGCGAACGATTCGTTTCACTCCGTTCTTCCTTCGAGAATAAGTCCCCGCCGCCACCTTCCTCCGCCGTCCTCCCACGGGAGCTACCGAACCCGACAGAGATGTCGCGCGAAGGTAAAGAGGGTAAATCACCCCGCGGCACTCACCTTAACGAGAGTAAACGCGCTCGTTCCCCAAATCCAGATGCTCTCCCTCGGCAGGTACGATCGGCCATTTTCGGCTGAATAAGGTTCGAGCAGATCTCCCATTGTCCCCGAGCATTCCACCTCCCACCGCCATTCACAGGAATATTGCAAATTCTGCGGAATGCTGAGAAAAATCCCGCAAGCAGCTTGCCACTGATTCTCTACTTCTTTTATGAAGAGCAAACGCATGAGAAAAAAAGACCAATTATTTGCTCTCTCAATTGACAAATCGAACGGACCACCGTTCCATCGCTCGAGTGGTGCATATAAAGAGCATTATGCATATAAAGTGGCCGATTGTCTCCAGACAACTGTTTGCTGTCATGCTCAATGGAAATCAAGTGACTTTCGCACTTTCGGTGCTCGGTGATCCGTGCATGTGGACTCAGCTGTTCATATAAAGCTTCTAATGAACAATTGAAATCATCAATAAAAGATTCGCTGCAGCGAGATTACGGAGTTCTGTTATTGGAATACTTGTGTGAAATGCAAGCAATAAATACTGCAGAAGCATGTGATTGCCAGACTTTGAATTCACCATGGATTTTGCCTCGGTGTGCTTGTCAAATTTCCCCATTACTCGGTTAACTTGAATCCGGCCCGCCCCATCGCACGTGACGAACCAGCAGGACGCTTCGGCTTTCAACTACGAAATGGCCCTCCTCTTCTTTGAAGTACATCTAAATTTAACGCAAATCGATCGAGTACCGTTTCGTGTCGAGCGGGCGCGTATCCGAGAACCGCCTCGAATTTATTTTCACTTTTTTGTTGACTTTTAATTAGTCCTTTGATACGATTTTTCACCACGGGCATTGACCATATACTCACTACGCTCTGTCTGCGCAATTTCACTTCTTCCTTCGTATTCTCCAAACGGAACGTTATTACGAGCGATTGAATGGCGCGACGATAACAATAAGTCACCGAGTTCTGTTTCCATTGGGGAGAGCTGCTGTCACTGCATGGCTTCGTGCGCCACATAATAAGCTACTCCTTTGTGACTGCAAAATAATGACACGTACTATTATGCAAATCAGCAGTAATAAAGTCCGAAGATCCTATTCAGCGGGCGCTTGTCTCCAGTGAAATATCTAAAGATTTGAAGGCCTTTTGAGGACGGTGTGAGAAACTTCCCATTTTACTTCAGCCCATTGGTCAACATTCATCGCTGATAGAATCAATCGTACCACATATGTATATTATTGCTTACTATATTCAATGTGGGTCGTGCACGTCTTCAAGTAAGAATATAAAAGTACAAAAATAAGGAGTGCTTTTTACAGAAAGGAAACAGTGGGTTGTAATCGATATTATTTTAATTCGGAGCACGAAAAGGTCTGTATTTGACGTGGACATCCTGGTTACAAATGAAGTGATAAAGAATGTACCGCTCGAACCGAATCGGAAGATTCGAAATGAGAAAGTGACGCGCGGAGGCCGAAGCTTCTGATTAAATTTGAACCGAGGATGCTACGGATTACTCGGCAGCGATCCGCTGCTGTTCTCCTGGTAAATTGGTAATCCGGAGAATTTGCTGATAAGGAATTTTCGTTGCCGCTCTTACAGCCCGGCGCTTCCATATCTGCGTCTCTCCATTACTGGTAATTTGCAAATATTTCCATTACTGATGATGGCTGTACTTTCGTTCTCGTTAGCGTCCTCGGCATGCCTTATAGGACAGCAAAAAGAAGGAAAGCGGGAGAGAAAAAGAGCCTCTGGATCTCGTTGAATGAAAAGGACAAAAAATTACTAGCACTGGGATGCTGCATGATTCCCTGACGGGATAATAAATGCTATCCTACCTCGTCACTCTGGTAGAATATCCGAATAATTCGATTCAATTCCTGCCATGCCTAGCTCTATCAGAAATAATCAATGAAGCAATATAGCGAAGATTCTGCTCTACATGAGGGTGGCTCAATCGACGATCAAGAAAGGGCGCGCGACTGAGGAGTGACACTGCCGTGTTCGCAATTCGACACGGAGGAACGGGGGTGAAACGTCGTCCTCGTAGTCGTCGCGTGAAGGCGCAGCCTGAAACTTCGACACTTGCGAATTACGGTAACCATTCGCATCCCTCGACACAGTCGGAGGGTTAATGCGAGACGTCTGGCCCCCACGCCGGCTGCTACGCCACGGGACTTCAGATTACAATGGTGTCGTGGCAGACGTGCGGTACAGTTGCTCGATTGGTCTGTGCATCAGGTTGAGAAGTGCTTTTGTCAAAGCTCCCGCTTGCTGTCCCTCAGTTTCGCTCTCTTCCTCCCACTCTCATTCTCCTCTCTCGTGTGCCTTGGTCGTCTTTGTCTCGCCGTACTGAGGCGAAAGAGCACCCACCGGCTCAGGCCGTGGTAATTGTGTTGGTGCTGTGTACGCAACTGTGTTTGTTCTTCATCCCTCCGTGAGGGCCTGCGGCATGGCGGCACCGGGGAAAAATAAGCATATGCAAATATCAGGGCCGCCCCAGTAAGCTGATCGGTCGAACGGAATCACGCCAATTGGAGCTTCGCACGGCAGATGGTTCGAGCGGGATTGGATTTGTAACGCGTCGCCGGCGAACGGAGCGCGACATCCTACTGACGATCCTTAAAGTCCATTTGATAAAGATCACCGTATTGTGCGATCTGTGACCTTTACTTTTTTGCCGTCCTGCTTTTTTATCCCATATTAAGGGTATTTTTGTAATATTGGTCGTCGTCTGCCGCTGATTACTCTTAGCACGAAATCTTGTGAAGTTCAATAACGAATTAGCGACTTCTCGCCTGATGGGACTGTAATAAAATGGACAGAAATAAAAAAAAGTAGAATGTTGTTCCTATAAATATTTCCACGTATTTCTACAAGAGCTTCACATTTCGAAATCATTTTCCCAGGGGGTCTCGGTCGAAATCGATTAATTAATTGTTCCGGAGGTGAGTTTGCTGGGGGTATAAGGAAACCAATCGCTAAACTCCAATCGATTTCAGACCATGGCAGATAGGTGCCATTCTTTATCGTATCCTTGTCTTTGTATCAAAACTGGAACGAGGTCAATCGCTTTCCGATCGAACTTTGGGTGACCGCAGCCCTCTTCCGTGCTCTCATATGGTACTTTTACACTAAAGAGCTTTGCGTGAAAGCACTATACTCGTTGCATTGTATGATAGTATCACGATCCACGTGCGTGTATCAGCGTCATCCAGCCATGATACTTTCCTATCACGAATATTCTGAAGGGCCAATATACATAGTACAGGGTGTAACAGATAGAATGGAACCAGCTTTTTACCAGATTTATCGGTAATACTGACATTGCGTAATTGTTTTGGTAGCCGTGTAATGTCACTTGTGTCGTGTGTCGCTGGGCACTACACGGAGTGAATCACGACAGAGATCGGCGGCTTATGGACTAAGTCACAAGATTAAACATTTATGGCCCTTCAAAAATTTTCAAAAAAATAAATTTTGAGCTAAGGCTCTGGAATTTATATCACTTCTTCCTTGATGCAAGAAAACATTCCCCACTAATTTACAGCCCCGGAAAATGTCGGGAAGTATGGAAAACATGGGAAAAACCACGAAAGCTAATTATTCAAGATCGGTTTTCCATGTGTTTTCGGTACAATTCCGGCATTTCTGCCACTGGTTTCATGTTTTCTATCCGTTTTGATACTCAAACAATCGAAATATCAAGCGTTCGTCCAAGTCCCAGAACCTTCGAAAAATCGAAAATTTGTGAAGGGGTACATATGGAAAAATTTGCGAAAAAATGAATTTTGAGCTAGGGCTCTGGAATTTATATCACTTCTTCCTTGATGCAAGAAAACATTCCCCACTAATTTACAGCCCCGGAAAATGTCGGGAAGTATGGAAAACATGGGAAAAACCACGAAAGCTAATTATTCAAGATCGGTTTTCCATGTGTTTTCGGTACAATTCCGGCATTTCTGCCACTGGTTTCATGTTTTCTATCCGTTTTGATACTCAAACAATCGAAATATCAAGCGTTCGTCCAAGTCCCAGAACCTTCGAAAAATCGAAAATTTGTGAAGGGGTACATATGGAAAAATTTGCGAAAAAATGAATTTTGAGCTAGGGCTCTGGAATTTATATCACTTCTTCCTTGATGCAAGAAAACATTCTCCACCAAATTTACAGCCCCGGAAAATGTCGGGAAGTATGGAAAACATGGGAAAAACCACGAAAGCTAATTATTCAAGATCGGTTTTCCATGTGTTTTCGGTACAATTCCGGCATTTCTGCCACTGGTTTCATGTTTTCTATCCGTTTTGATACTCAAACAATCGAAATATCAAGCGTTCGTCCAAGTCCCAGAACCTTCGAAAAATCGAAAATTTGTGAAGGGGTACATATGGAAAAATTTGCGAAAAAATGAATTTTGAGTTAGGGCTCTGGAATTTATATCACTTCTTCCTTGGTGCAAGAAAACATTCCCCACCAAATTTCAGCCCCGGTAAATGTCGGGAAGATTGCAAAACGTAGAAGAAACCGTCAGAATCAGATGAAATTAATTACTCAGCCTTTGCGCTTGACATTACACGGCTACCAAAACAATCACGCAATGTCCGTATTGCCAATAATTCGATGGTAAAAGACTAATTCCAAGCTATCTGTTACACCCTGTACATTGCGCTTACGTGAGTATCGATCTACATATCGATAAATATATATTCTCGCCACTTTTCCCACATAACATATATTCTTTCCATTCTAAGCATGAGTGCACCTGTCACTTGTTTAAAACATAAAGCTACCTTATACGACTCGCATAAACTTATTGTTTGGCTCAGTGAGGTCAATCGCAGCTACAAAATAAATATGAACTCATACATTGTAATCAATCTTTCTAAACGCCACTATTCCGAGTCTAACTTCGACACGCAAGCAACATTAGGTTGTCTAATTCAAAGGTCTTGATGAGGCTGATAAACCGATTGGACTCGATCCAAGGAACGCTTTGAAGTGCAGAAATGTAATGCCGTCTGATCGATGGAAGAGCTGGGTATAACAGGTGTTACTTTCCCGGCCAAGTGGCAGCGCCCCGCAAAAGGAAATTTGCCGGGAGTACCGCGTGGCAGTGAGAGAGAAAGAGAGAGAGCTCGAAAAACTGGTCGTTTTATTACGACGATGCAATCTCCCCGGCACGGGAGTCTAGCGGACAAACGAAGCGGAACGTAATTAACCCGGGAGCCGGGAAATTTCAGTCCATTGACGCAATGAATTATTTCCGTGGAACGAAGGAGCTCGTATCTCCGAATGACAGTTAGCAGTGAAGGTACACGTTTGATTGTAGAGGGGGGACATTTATGGGAGTTCCAAGAGATTCTCGAGTAGCCTTTAATCAAAGAATAATGACTGTGCAAGGGAAGCTAATGCGTAGGGGTGCGTTGACATCAAGAGAGTTGTCATTCATAGATCACAACGTAGTTGTTAGACGAGGGTGACATTGTCGCAAGCTACCGGTTTAATGCCATCCTGATGAAGTTTCCCACAGTCTACAGGCATCAAGGGTGAAAATATTTGCCAGCCACGCAAATCCATCGATTGCAATTTCACCGATGCGAAGCGAGTTTGATGCGCAACCCTTCTGCGTAGCGCAGATGCACGCTTCAAATGGTTTTCCAATATTTTCGACTCGTCTCGATTCCTGACTCTCGTCTCTCACACCAACGCTACAGAAATGTCGGCCTCAATGAGAACAGATTAGTTCGGACTTGCGCTTCGATTTCCTTAGCAGAGTGTAATCTACCGATACGTATAGCACGGCACGAGAGATTTGCTTGTCTCGCGGCCCCGAATTGGACAATAAATTCCTCACTTCCGCTTGACGTACACTTCTCTTACTGACTTCCAATTCCGACTGGCGCCACGTGGGATTACTGCTTCAATGAACGCTTACAAATCGAAGCTACTACTGCCTATTATTCTTTCGTTGTGGACAGAGTCCTACATATTAATAACGAGAAATAACAATTGGGAAAGCTAGTATTTATGTTGGAATTACAGTGTGTAATGTTATCAGAATTGATCTGTCCCGGAGTGTCTCCTGATTCCAGGAACTCTCAATTTCCAGGCCGTTAACTTTCACATAAAACTTTATCCAACCAAGGTTCGTGGAAATCAAAGGTTGAGCGAGAGAGAGCGCGCGTAAAAATCACAGGATTATTTTTACCGGCTGCGATCATGTAAGGTCCGGCATTCTCAGGCTACGGGATATTCCGACTCATACGGGCGTGTCCTGGAAGGGAAAGAAACAGATTCCTCTGCGTTTCTTCCTCCTCGTAGTCGGCAATATATATATATTATACTCGGACGTAACGGCCGTCCGACCGTAAGAATCCTTCGCAAAGGAATTTCTTGAGAATCCGAGGGGAATCGTCCAGAGGGGGGATTGGCGATACATTCCCTTGCGAAGAGAATTTTGTGAGTTTCGTCCCTGCGTAAATGGCACATGGAATTCGACCTCTGCACTGAGGAGAAACCATTTTCACTTTATCCAACAGAGATTTGCTTAAAAAAAATGCCGAAGAGCAGAACATGTTCACCACTATATTTCCAGTGTCAGTCTGTTCCACATAATATAAATCACATAGTAATTTTTTATGCACATTTTCAATCAGAATTGTTAGAACTTTTCGTTTAAAGTAACTTCTGTTAATGCAAAGACTTACTATGAGAGAAATAGTACTTCAGTATCACTGCGGCAGAGGTAGACTAAGCGCTTAAAAGGATATCCAGCTATTTCGCCAACATGAAGTCCAATTTTTAGCTGGCTCGGTAGGGGCGCACGTGCGCAAACACGGACGCACTTATCCGCGGGCAGACATGTAGCTGTGGAACGTAGTGAAGCGTGGGATACGTGGAGTCACGTGGAGCGCACCGAGCACCGAGGAATTTCCACTCGGAATTCACCGAGAGATGCGAGAGACGTCTCTGATTTCATCCCCCTCGCGAGATAATAGCTGCCACCCCTCACCCCCGCCGCAGCCGCCGTTTCTTCCCCCGTTATGAGAATCCCCAGAAAATACGCATTTAGTAATCGTCGCGGAATTTGCCGTACCGCCAAAGTGCAATCCTCTGAAATTAAAAGTTCCAGTTGCCGAGTATTCAGAGTTTTCTGTTAACACTTCTGCTATAGGATTGTTGACAGCAATAAGAATGGTAGAGCTAGGCTTACGTGTGCATGGCGTTGCGTGCAAACAAAGATAGTAAGCCTGGGAACTCTATTAGTAACAACGCGATAGACTGCAATACTGTTCTCACTTTTTACCCTCGAGGAAACAATTACCCTGTCACTGTTTTAAACTTGGCAAGCTCGTCAGAGTACTGCTCGACTCAGTCGATGTAAAGAAACGATTGAGACGTATTAAGCATCGAATGCCATACCATCAAGTCCAGACACTTCACTTCTCGAGTTATGTACGGCATGCGTTTCTGTTTATCCGAAGTCTTTCAATCCCATAGATACAAGTGGAAAAAGGTAGCGAACAATGCTTTCAATGAATCAGTCCGAGGGGAGTTGCAATTAAAATGCGATGGTACTGAAGTAGTAATTAAGAGGCCGTGGTTGGTAACAGGGGTAATCGAACAGCCGGAGCAATCGACTTTCATCCCCAAGAGAATGCTTGGTGCATTTGCTCCATAGAAACGCGATAAAATTCCCAGTTGCGAATTATATTCTACACTGCTTTCACTCTACGCCAACTAAGTAGACTGGAATAGTATACTTGTAGGAATGAATTCACAAAGTGAATGCATAAGTATTCTCGCACTGACAGCTAGCGCAATGTCTAAACCATCTGGTTTGTTGTAGGACTGCTAATGTGCAATCCCGGATATTCAATGGAGACTCTTTATCATTTTCATTATTTCGAGTGGTTGGCAGGCCGAGCGTGGCAATCACGTTATTGGCAACTGTCACTTCCAACCGAGTCATTTTGGAAATGTTGCTGGACAATATTCACAATGCGCTTAATGCAGGAAAGCTGTCGGATTAATATAAATTAAAGCGTGACATAACCAGCTAGCTGTTACTGTGTTGAGCAAGAAGGATTTTGCTGCTTTCAGGTCGCTGGTTATAATCGAAAAGACTAGAAATACTGCAGGGGCAGCCTAGATCGTATTGCGTATCCTACTGAAAGTATCTCCATCGCATAAAAGATTCGCGCTTGATTCTAGGCTTCCCTTCGCCCAAGGAAGCGAGTGTTTCGAACAAAATCCGTTTGGGATTTGAATAATTTTTGCCCCTTATCGTACGTACACCAGAAAAGCAGGAGGAGTGCGCGCTACTGGCAGTTTCGCCGGGAGGCTATAAATTATTCCCGGAAATATCGAACAGATTCGACGCGCTATCCGTGGCGGCGGCCTGGAACTTGGCGAATTTCGACCGGCGAGAGTAATGCCCTAGTGCGGATTAACACAAGTTAACAGTTCGGCCGGGTGGGAGAGAGAGAGAGAGAGAGCGCGCGCGCGCGCGCTCTCTGAATTATGGATCGCCCTCACGGAAAAATCTTGTTTCGCTAGTTAGAGCGTGGTTCAGACGGTACCACGCCCGAGCCATTTCGCTGCCCGCAATAATTCACTCTTCCTTCATATCAACTGACAACGATGCACGGTAAATCGCGTAGACGCTTCCAGCAAAACGCAAATAGCGGCGTATAAAATTTATGCAGACCTCTACCACTCGGCAGACTGCATCGCCTCCAGAAAAGCGGGCAAGTCAGTTGAGCGCCTTGAGGAGCGCAAAAGGACATCCCACAAAATCCACTCACACTTGTCGCGGAAGAGGTTCGCATGATAGGAAGTGGCTGGCACTTTTCGGGGGATAAGATACTCTCATTTGAATTTTTGGAAGAATACGTAAAAGACGGTGCGGCGGAAAGGACGTGCGGAAATGACGAGTAGCGGCCGGTAGTGCTTGTCCAATTATACCGAACGATATTGAGGCGATACACTGATCAGTTGGATACATGAGTGTCAGCTAGGGTTGTGTTTGTAGCTGAAACGGATTTTCGGCGCGGTCGACCGCGACATAACGGTTTGCAAAAGCCGATTTAATCAAGCCCTGAGGGTCGCAGTCACGCAGCACTCACTACGTATATTCCCGTGAGTAATTAATAACGACGTCATTACCGGCGCTCTCTTCCCTCGTCTTCCGCCTCGTTCTTTCGCCTTCATTACGACCTCTTTTTCTCACCCTCATTCAAGAGAAACTGCGCGCGCTCGCACTCCACCTTCTTTTTGCTCACGTGGTTGAGACAATTTTGCGATATATGGAAAATATAGGAAGTTAATTTTCGGGTAAGCGCCCGCCCTTTGCTAGTTACCACGATAAACGATTCAATTGAAAGCGATATTGAAATTGTAAACAATTCTACACTTTCAAACATTGCAGACGCGTAACTATACGTAGTATTATCCGTGCTGATTCAGCGCATGCAATCGCGCCGCGAAATTATGTGGGTCACTTGGAGCGGAGCCGTAGCAATTTGCCCTTTCAATAAGAGCATGTCATGATCGGCTTGATAGGCGGGCGGGTGCCGTAGCCGGTCATCGGGTAAATCAGGGTGGCGGCATGGATAAACCCGAAGCTCTTTGTGGCCGACGGGCGTAGGGCGCCCGCGATCTGGTTGCCGAGCTTTATATTATCATAAGCCAACAGAGCGCCGCGCTCACAATGCATTCTCGCTCGGGCCAGCTTCCAGCTTGAATTAAATGCGCTTATAGTACGCATGAAGCAAGGAAAAGGTGTACAAGGGCTCGATTAGGAGTTACGTGCCGCTAGTGGGTCTCGGAATATTGCCTCCGTGAAAAGATTTTCAAAGTCCGCTACTATTATGCTTGCAAATTCTTGCAAGATTTTGCCCGGCATCGCACTCGCGCGCGCACCCTTGCGTATCAGAAATATACATTAACCCAAATTACGCTCCGCACCCCCGGCTACACAGCTAAATGCAAGAAGGATATTCCTCAGAACAATCCGTCACGAGCTGAAATCTCCCCTCTCCCGCTACTGCTGACGTGTCATTTTATCAAGCTATATCCGTTGGAGGTCTCGTTACTGATTGTTACTTGTGGCCCGAGTAATAGATTCGCTCCGAAACAAAGAGCGAATTGCGCTCTGAGTGCTCCAGTAATTCCCATTGTTGGTTCATTTAGCACTTTATTGCATGACAATCTATCCGTCTCTAATGTTTGGGTCAAGGTTACTTTGCGCATGAAGGTATTGTTTTGTTGTGTCATTATTAATGCAACATAAATAACAGTTGGGTCACGAGAAGCGACAACTTCTCATTAGAAGGTAATCACTGAATCGAGACTTATCAAATGTTGATAGAAGAGAGAGTCATTTAACTTCGTTCCGATGTTCGATTTCACTGAATTAACATCCCTTCTGATGTCAGAGCATCCTATTCTAGATCTTCCGAGTTTTCCCGTTCACCTTTGCCGTTTGCTCCTAGCGCTCTCGACCCGTGACCTCCGGCAATTTGTCTACCTGACTTTTCGCATTTGCACTTGCTATCAGACGGCTTTTAAGGTTTTCTCTCGCAAAGAAACGAGACTAATGTCCACAGATCATCCTGATAGCTTTTCACGTCCATCGTATACCTCGGCTTAATGCAATTTCTTTACAAATCTTGTATTTACGCCTTGTGCAATAATAGTATCGCATCATTGAGCGGACTGATGGTTCAACGGTAGATAGAACTTTTTCCAATAACGTACGTCACGCAATATCGAGCTTATTCGAGGCACCAAGCACAACTGCGAAGAATATTTTGAAAATACCATATTGCATGTCCCGAAACCTAGCAGGCATTCCGAAATACAAGCACGAGATGTTTCCTCTTTATTTTGATGACGGAGTACCCGTAGTTTACTTTCAGGAACAAATTCACGTTCGCGTCAGCAGCGGTAAAGCGTTGTAGCGTGGTAGTAGATTTTGTTAGAGCGAAGAAGTTTTCTCTGTAAGAACATGGTTGGTATCCAAAGGTTCTGAACAAACAGCTGTGCACTGGTGTGTTTCGGTAGTTGGAATCTAGTCCGATTTTGTGCAACTGGTACTTGGTGATGCCGTCAGGCCGCGAAATGTATACCCACTAGTGAGGTTTGGCACGATGTACTCTTGTATTGGGTGTTAACCGTTTGCGACCCGACGCCACTGTTGCTCGTTACCGCAGTGGACTCCCGACGATGCTGACTACACTGACGCCTGCACTTTCGATTTGGATTCCTGGCCTTACGATGTACGAGGTTACGTGGTGAATGATCATGGTTTGCCTTCACTAAACAATGATTTTTAACTACTGTAACATCTTTCGAATAACTATCACACTTCTGACATAATATAAGAATAAATGCGATTGCTGTCAAAAGAATAAGCTACCCTTAATAATGCCTTATTAAATCAAATTGAAAAAGAAAAGACTTTTGGACTATTTTGAATCATTGGCGACATATACTATGTAGAACGATCGTGCTGGATATTCTGTGATCCCAGATTTAGAAGCCACCCTTCGCATATCCTCCAAAGCCAGCACATTTTCACCCCCAACCCAAGATAACTGCACCAACTCTGGTGTTAGTAACTCTAGAGACTTGCGATCTCCGAGATGTATATTGATAAAATTGTTACACGTCGTGTAATCTGCCAACTCGTCACGCCAGAGCCATACATAAGAATCACAAAGATCAGCACATTTCATGCTGATCCACTCGAATCGCACCCTTCCATTCATAATCAAGTATCAAACAAACTTCCATTCCATCTATCATATCCGACAGAAGCTTCTCTTCAATCGTTACCACCGCGATGCTGATAGCGCTGATGGGAGAAGTGGGAAGCTTATGAATATGAACGTTGCGTTCTCGCTACACCCTGGTTAAACATAACGTTACAAATATGTGAATCGTGCTGCCAGTGAGTCCTTTGCAAACATTTGTCGCAGAGGATCGAATGCATCCTGAATGCTTGAAATCCGATCATCACCTGGCGAGAGTGTGCACATAGGTGTATACGAGGATGTGCACAGATACTCGCAGTACCTGACGAAGACATAGGTACTCGCAATATACAGAACCACTAGTAACTATCGCAGAGTATCAGTTTGCAATAATACATGCCTCGGCATGCATGTCAGATTACTGGAAATTCTCAACGTGCACCGCCATGCAGTCATTAGTTCACTATAATATAGCCTTGAGTCTTGGAATTCTACACTCGGCAGTATTATTGCTGTCTTGTCAACACTTATTCCATAGAAACAGACAATATTTCCATGAAAATGTACCAAGTACCAAGGAATAAATGATTCTCTCTTGCATGCTATTGTTGTTGGCACTTCGACATTACAGTGGCGCGTTTGTCTTGGCACGATGATTTGCATTTCATGCGAGTAACTTGGCAGAAGCGTCTCGTTTATGGAAATCTAAGGGTGTGCGATGTATATCCTGCCCGTTGGCTGAACCCAGCCCGCTAATGGGTTTCGGTCCGCGAACGTAAAGAGGAGTCCCCAAGCCACTGCCGGTTACTTGAATGCTAGCTTACGAAGCCATTTTCGGTTGTATTGATCTCCCCACTTTCACTGCTTAACCCGCTAATGGACAACGCCGGCTCCTACCCGCAAAATCGGATGCCTCTTCACCCCGTGGCAAAGACGCACTTCCTATGCCTCCAAATCGGTTTAATGTGTCGCTAACTCACTTGTAATAGGGCCATTTACAAGAGGGCTGCAAGATAACTTCCTCTTCCTACGGATTCCTTGTATGAAGATGGCATGACTTCGACCCTTCGACCGTCAATTTCGATGATGCCCTGGGGGGGAACTAAGTATTCAAGGTTCCTGAATAGCAAAACTTATAAACTTACTTTTCATAGAAACTTTTCTAATTAGTAGCTGCGGGCATTATAGCTGCAGTAAGAATAATTGAGTGGGAAATTAATCACTTCTATTGGAACATACTGCCACTTGTCAACGTGTTATATGTGCGGCAGTTGAAAAACATACTATTAAAAGCGGAAAGCGTCACTTTCTGTCAAATTAACCGACGCTGATAAATCTGCAATGCTACCGCAAATGAAACAGCGGGATCGTAAAGAATTAAAGCTCACCGCTGCCGTTTCCCACGACGACGTCGCGTCGCGGATTACCAATTGACCCGATTCGTTTCCCAGGACGTGAAATAATTGCATTCCAGAATTAGTCACGGAGGAAAGCCACGATGAAGGCAAGCAAGAGAATAATTAAAACTCCCAAGGCAGGACTGCTGGCTGCATCGTAAAAAGGAGCAGAGAACGATTTCAGTGCGGCCCCTCTGGTCGTGTTCAATGGGGGTAGAGAGCCGTGTAGACAACTTGTCACGGAGTCTCCGGTATTAGTCAGAGAAGAGAGCTGCAATGGAAATCGGTCCAAGGGATCCCGTCTCGGAGCTTGCCGGTTGCGACAACCAATTTGTAAGAATACTCTTCGTTCTCTATCCCCCTTATTTCTTCCTCTACTTCGAACAAAGCCAACGACACGCATAGTCCGTCAGGCTGACGTCTAACCGTGACAGACGGCAGTGGCCACTTCGACCCACAGTCGTCAATATTTAGGCGACACTGCACGCGCGTCCAATATCTCAGCGACAGCAGCAACACGTATGCAAGGGAGAGAGATGCAACGAGGGGGTTAATATCACACTGGAGGGTGCTCAGGACAAAGCGGCATGCGAGGGGATCACTAGCTCCTCTCCCAGTGCCCGCAACGAGTGCCCACGCGAAAGGTGAATTTCGTTCGCGTCAGGGGTGAAAACAACAGGCCTGAATTACACCTTCACTCCCTCGCGTGAATATGAAAGAAAGAGAACGGTCGAGACTACAGTGAATGTAGAGAGTGACAGACATTTATCGTGTGCAAGAGTGTGGGCGCATCGCTTTGTTTCGATCCCCTGATGCTGCATCTTTATGAGTAGGTACTCTTTGACAGGAAATGCCCCTTGCCAAACATAGTACGAGGAAATATTAAAATCGACTGCTGTTTAGGGATGTTCGAATGTTTTGGGTACTGAAATATTCCACTAAAGAGAAACTCTTGCAGTATATGAAAAGTATACAATGGAAATGGAAGTAATATTAGGGGATAGCTGGATGTAACAGTGGCTAGGATACTTCGGGAAAGAGAAGCGATCGCGGACACCCATCTCTATTCTCGACTTGCTTCCCTCGACTGGCACGAGTTGGGGCGTGTCACATGAAAAAGATAATGGCAGATGGCCAAAACAATCGCCGCCAGCTAAATTTCCAGTCAACAAACATTGGCCGTTCTCCAAACGCGGCCGTGACGCGCTCACCACCCCCGAAAAGAACTGTTACCCGTCAGCCGATTTCCTGGCTGCCGAACTCCCTATGCGAATGGGTAATTCCATTGTTCGAAGGTACTTGCTGAATGACCCGACGCCTTTTTCATGGACACAATGGGTCTCGCGCCTTGCTACTGACTCGGCACAAATCCTCTAGCAGAATAATAATAGGATACGCCTGAATATTTTGATCCTTTTCCGGGAAGAAATCGATGAACAATCGAAGATAAATGAATGCAATACAAGTATCGGAGGCAGAATGTTCGACAAGATTTCCCTTGCTGAGGCGGAAAACGCTCACAATCAGTTGGCGAGTCAAGACCCGTACTCCCAATATCTCTCTTCGAGTTTTATGTAGGTCCTTTAGACAGGAACGACCCCGAATCTATTTCACGAGCGGGCGCAAGTGCTGCACATTTCCTTCGTAAAAACTCCACTTGTTCACTCGATACGTTTATTTCCTTTTGTTTACCCGCTGCCGCTCACGATAGCATGCGGCCCCCTTAATAAATCCTGATATTTGCTCTAGCGTCGCCGCAACTCCTTGCGTGCGATACGCCACTTCCTTTCTTACATTCTATCAAATAACTCAAACAATAGAATCGAGAGTTGATATTAGGATATTTGCACTACCTCTGTGTTTCTACGCAACAATCCACTGCCAAAACTCCAGGTCAACTTCATATATTGGAATCCATCAACTTTTATTTCCGAAATTCTTTATACCGATACTATCAAGAACGTGGATGCTTTCAGAAAGAAATTCAACGGAGATGAATGAGATTGGTTCAGTTTGCTCTTTTAGACAAATCGGCACATTCAAGTATCTGTGTATCCGGTTGTCCGAGTGAAAAAGAAGGAAGGCAGTGATCACGATGCTTTATATTATCGCTCTTCGCAGAGAAGGAGAAGTAAAACACAGTACCAAGCCGGAAGATGGATGAGCGCAAGAGACAGCGAAAGCGGGGGCACGAGGATCTCGATGCCGGATATCTATTTCCACCTGTAGAATAGGTACGTTTCACAAGGCGTTCGTCTAGCAAAAGAATCCTGCGGCGGTCGAGTAACTTTATCGAGATCATATATCACGTTGCGTCCAAGTATGTACCAGACTGGATATAAAGTCGGCCATGCACCACTGGGGGTAGCGAAACTAACACGACGAGAATTCGAACAGCAGCTCAAATGAGCCATGTCGAATCAAACCGTAACTATGGCGACGATTTCATGTTTGAACTTCAAATTTCTTCACGCGCTATCCACTGTTTCGCTACTTTTAGCTACATGTTACAATAGTTAATATACAAGTAATCCAGCTAGGTAAAGTTAGACCCTTCTTATCCTCTTTCCCAGCATCCGTGTTGTATTCGACTTTACTGTGCTGTCCCAAGTAAATTTGGTTACGTCGATGCTCTCCGCTGTATTACGTGTCACACCTTGTATACAACTACACCATGAAATACACACCGAATAAAAGCTACTTTTACTGGTTCATGAAATTCGTGTGAAATAGCTGTCACTTCTTAAAACGGTACTTGACAAGAAACGACAAATCGAAATAAAGCCTATCCGGTTGGTCAATGACTCCGCAAATAAAGGAATCGACACGCTGCCCTGCGATAATTAAGGGATGAATTCTGATCACCGGAAAATTCCGTCATCGCTGGGATACGTTACGGTCACAGGAGTCTCGCGTGTCGGCCGCTCGGCGTGACAAAATTACGAGAGGCCATAAATCTGAGCGTCACCGCGGTCGTCACGGTTACGCGTGCGGCCCCATTATTTCCGTGCCTTCAATCAAGCCAGCACGGTTGCCTGGTGGACGCGGACATACCTGTGTGTGTATGCATGCGTGTTCAACCGGGATGAAATAATGTCGGTACTACATCCGGCCTCCAAGTGCTAGGCGCATCGCTCGTCAAGTATGCAAAACTTTCCGTCACACTCGCACAATCTACAATGGAAATAGAGCGGCTCTCGGTAATACAAGGCGTTATAGAGCGCCAGTCACCCTAACACAGGAACACGACTGAGACATATACAGGTATCGAGAAAGTGAGAGGGAGACCCCCTCGAGGATTTCTCGCATGGTCGAGTGCGGATCTTCACAATTCTCCAATCCTCTGATGTTCTATGTGTATTGCTCGTTCTTTCTCTCGCTTCTTCTTCGATCGCGGCTCGTAAGTTCTCTCATCCTCGTACAAAATGTTTCAGGTATACCTCTTTGTCTTTGTCTCTCAGTCCCGCTTCTCACTCCTCCCTTTCTCTCTCACGAATATCCCGGGGTACAAGTGACATCGAGTGTTCCGCACCTCTGTCTCCTGCATAACTTTGACTTGGCCCCTCGTACTAGGTGAAGGTAGGTACGGCTTGCAGCGTGAAATAGCTTGGGCGCATGTTCCCAAAGACGAGGCCGGATCCGTGTGTACGTTGGCGCGTCTAGGTGTCGCAGGATAAATGGGAAAAAGTCCGAAAATATTGGATTATCGAACTGTCGTCGTCGGCGGGAACGGCGGCGTCTCGTATTCATGAGAGGGAATATTTGCTATCGCGGATGATACGGATATACCATCCATGCAATTTATTGGCTTTCTTATAGCCTCCCGGGGCTTTGTAATCTGTCAATAGAATCGAAATGTACAAGTGCATTGTAACGCGCGTGTCAAGCGAGTGGAGAATATGTGTCGGTGTTATTATTGCTGTAACGCGACTCCCCTTTGGTTCGATATAAGTCTGCTGCGGCGAAATTGCGAGATAGTGTTTACGTGTTAACAGGCAGCAGCGCTTTTCACTCTTCCGTGATACAGGAGTGTGCTATACATGTATGAGAAAGACAGCACAGTTGGAACTCTCGTTGCTCGTTCTGCACTTGCTCTCGCGAAGTTCGAAGTCAGTGAAACACGCCTCGTAATGCTACAGTTGTGCAACTTATTCGATTATATGGGATTCTGAAGTAGTCAAGCTGAAGAGATAGAAGTGCAGGAAGTAGCCCGAGACAACTGAGACGAGTAAAAACAACAAGCCCCAAGGAGGAAAGCTTCCACGACGTACACGAAGTCGAAAGGGGATCAAGGATCCCCAAGCACAGGGATGAGATCGCAGTAGAGGGAAGGAAAGAGGCAGGAAGAGTTCGTGCCGCATGATCAACGAAAATCCTAATGCCTTGAAAACAATACGATCCTTCGGACATAGTACAATGTCGGCAATACCCAACACACATTTTGAACTTTGAACTTAGCGGTTCATGAGAAAGTTAAAAGGTTGAGAATAAGAAGCGTAGTCAAAGGGTTGGCAGAGCCAAGAAGGTTTCTTTTCTATCGCAACTAAACTGATCGTAACTTATACTAAGCTAGCCGAGCTTACTTGCAAGGTCCGATAAAGTGAAGATCTGCATAAAGGGAGCGCATTCTGTTAATTGAATTTCAACGCTGCGGCTGACGTTCCCGAAGAGAAATAGTGTGCTCGTTAAAACTCGACTATAGTTTATGTGCAGTATCCAGTTAACCGGCTTCCCGACACCTCTCGAAGAAATTTTTTTACAGCTCCGAGAAAACACGACCGGCTACCGTAAAATATGGATGTAGGAATTGATCACATGCACCCATAAAACACTTCGCGAGGCCGGCATCGACGCTTTTCTCATCGCTCGCCGTACTCCTTTTTTAAGGAACATAAAATCCGTAGATGCTTCTGGAGCGGGAAGTATCGCAACATCCTTCAATATTCCGGGTATAAGAAATGAAGGCTGCATAAAGTTCTATAGAACTTGGCGTTCTACAAAGCTTCTAGCGATTTTTCGGCGAGTCTTGAATAATGCAAATGTTTATAATACAAATATCAAGATTCTGAAAACAGGATAAGATAGGAATTGCAATACGCCTTATTTATACAAAGAATTACTTTGATTGTACCAGTATCGAAAGGTAGCTATAGAAAAAACTTGACCACCTGGGTCTCCCTAACGTTTCCCCTTAAGAAGGATGAATCAGTTGTGTAGCTTACACCCAGGAATCTCTCGATACCTAATTTAATGAAGTGAGTTACGAGGATCCCAAGATCCAATTGAATTCTGGACTTGGGAACTTTAACTGCGTCGCCATCAAGTCGTTGAAGGAAAGCCATGGTCTTATGCGAGGACTTCGAGATTAGTATTCACTCGGGGCCGCACGATTCAAGGTATAATCGAGTGAGTAGCCCATCAGAACCGACGTTCCACGCGAACAACGACGTGCGAGACGAACTGCGAAGTGCTATTGTCTAGAAGTCTTATGCGTAATCCTCTCTGACGAACCTCCCCTTAATATGGCATGCAATGGACGTAGAATGTTCTCCGCTCACCACCATTTAGCAGATAGTACGATGACGCGAATGTAATTATGTCTGGGAAAAAGATTCGCCGGCATGCAAGCTCCAATCGAATCATTGCATATCTGCATCTGGGTATTCCTGTTCCTCGAGTATTACTCTTCCTCCAATTAACCACGAATCCTTGCAGTCCCTGCAGTTCAGGCCTTCTTCCAACACATTATAATTTCATTTGCATTCTCACCGCCAGCACCCTAATTAAATAAAGCCGAGCACTTGCCACGTGCTCGCGATTCATTATATGAATCCGAAATCCAATCTCTGACTCGACGAAGTCTTCAATTTGCTCAAGCCCTGCGCAGAAATTAAACCTCCCTTTGCAATTGGGATTCGTTCGTGTTCCAGTGCAGAAAGAGTCTCGGGTGGACGCGCCTCGAAGATGAATATCACTTTCTTGAAGCCAGTCATTGCGAAAGATAGAGTAAATGCAGTGTTATCGTAGCTCCAACTTTCCCGAAGATCGTATAAATTATTCTGGTAACAGACCGAGCGGAAGCCATCGGGACGTAATGGATAACTCGGTATTGATTTTACTGCTAAGTCGACGGCATCGAACAATCATTAATTGAACAACCATGCCGTACCCAGACGACACGGAAATTGAGTCGTTTTCATGGAGTAAAACTGACAAGGACCAGTTGTTGATGGGTTGGATACAAAGATAGAAAGACAGATGTACCTCATGAAAGCATATCAAACGATCTATAAGAAACGAAAACTCGATCGGGAATGGAACAGATAGGGGAAGAGAGATCGGACTGTCTGTTGGGATCTAGGATAGGTACTCGATCGGAATCTATTTACCAGGTACTTAAGTGGACTCGAACTACCGTCCAGGATTAAATTGACCTGCAACCAGCTCACTGCGGCTTCTCTCTTGCCTTCTGCATCTCCTTTCTACCAGTACCATTCTCTCTCCTTCTCTCGCTGTAACCCCTTCATCGTGTTCCATTTTATCCCACTCCTCTGATTTAACTGCGTGCATCTCGCTCGTGTTTCAACGATTCTTCCTCTTACATACTTTCAATGCTGCCCAGCATTTCGTGAAAGTCCCTACCGGAACGGGTCAGTGTTCACCGGCATCGATGGTTCTGACTGATGCCGGTCGCTTGTGGTGCACAGATCCATCGATCGCAAATAGCTTTGATCTTTGATTGGAACGTTATTGACGAATGCAATGTGATTCCCAGCGCATCGGCACGTAGTTCAACGAAGCGCGGTGGCTGACTTATAATAGGTTTTACTACTCCCGCGCTAGCCCCGACTGAACTGAAATGCTTGGCCCGAGTACGCCTGTCCCTTTTTACTGCGTGTCTGTGTTTGGGCGTTTGAAGTAATAGGGAAAACCACAAGTGGGACGTTTATTTTGCAAATTAAAATGGAAAAGTGTAAAATAAAATAAAAACTGAAGAGAAGAGATGGTGCGCATTTTAACGTTTATTACACGGTTTTATATATTAATACCTTGAATGACGTGGTACCAAAATACCTAACGATAAAACTAGCAAAAGTTAGAACTTGTTACACCATTCACATATGTAGCGACAAGGAGATTTAAATTCTAGTGAAAATATTATTCTAACTAATATGTAATATTCGCAGTGTCAAGTAATCTAACTACATCCATTACCGCACACGAAAGGATTGCATGAGGAAGAGAGTCTTTAGCATCTACTTTTTCGTGTCATGTCTCTCAGTCTCTAGCACAGTGACGTGAATGTCGCTGGCGACCCTCCATTCTTTCGACGCGGCAAGTGCCTTCAGTCGCGCCTCTTCTTCTTCTTCCTCTCCTCGTAGATTTCCAGGAGCGTTTCTCTCGCCACTTTTTTCCCCCCAACGGCGTCGCTTAGTTTCCACAAGGCTCGCGCCTCAAGTACCAGACGACGGATTCGCGCTCTCATTTCGCGACGGCCTTTATGAGTCTCACTATTTCACTCAAATAAACCAAGGCCGCACGGCAACTTTTACTACTTTCTCGTGCGGCAAGGGCGCGCACGGTGCGCGCCTATCTCCCACACCCGTTCCTGCTACAACGGTAATGTTTAGCGTAATGTCGCCTTGTAAATCCGGCCACAAGTACTTTCTGCATTCCTGCCTTCTGCCACCGTCATACCCAACGCGCCTCGCAGCCCAGAAACTAGCAGGATGTAAAGTATGCGCGTACCCCTGTCCCAAGTGTACTTTCCATACCTTCGTGCAACCGTTCAGCGACTATGTAGGTGTACCAACAGAAATCCAAACACGCACGCGAGGAGATCGGAACGACCCAGTTGCGATTATGTGCCTGGTATGGCTGTGAGAGAGAAGACATTCGAATGGCACGGTCACGCTGCAAGATAGTTTGACGGGTCAACTCGAAGCCCGAGGCGAGGTCTGCATGCGTAATAGACTCGGGATTATATCGGGCGGATAGAGATGAAACGAACCGGAAAACCTGAGTGACGTTATAATACCGTGGAAAGGGCGACCAGCCCCGTCGAGATAGCGGGCTAATGCGAAGGGTATCCGCTCATTGTCTTCGGCGTTGGATTGATGGATTACGGGAGCAAGAAGGTACATCGATCTCCCTTGGCACGTGGCCTCGTGCGCGCCGCTGCCCTCGATTGCGGTCCTTTCAGATCGCCCGGATGATCGTTCAACCCCCTCTTCCTTTATCAAGGATTTGGATCTGTTGAACGCCTCTGAACACTGCTACCTTGCTTTACCTGCGATTCATTTGGGGTGTGCGAGCCTCTGATGTCTGGTATTTCGCTTAATGAACATACCATCCTGTATAACAAGTCCTCTCCGATCCAACGACCCCCTTGGCTCAATGGACCAGGTACAGGCTTATATTCGAATCCACATCCCATTTTAATGAAGGCATCCTTGAAATTGGTCACGGATCATAGTTTCATTGCGAAATGGAGATGGAATGTTTCTAGGATCGAAAGATTCTTTGTGTGGTATTGTACAACGAACGCATTTTTCCAGCACTCTGATTTCGCATTCGGAAAATGCAAGGTATGCCAATTACGTGACATTCACCGAATGCTGCGCCCGTAGAAACAGTCGAACCAATATTGGAATCGAGACACGGATATTCATCATTGTTATATCATGCCATACCAAAAATTACGGCTGTATATGCATTCGAGGATTATACCGCAGGACTCTTCGCCAGCCTCGAGTGATATCTGCCGCTACCGGGTAAAGTTTCATCTGTCTCTAGCAAAACGGAATTCACTGGCAGTGCAATGCCACCATGTGGAAAAGGAACAGAGACGCGGAGCTTTGAGAGATGATTGAACGAATGCATTTTTATATACAATAACACAATTCGAATTAATTGACACTATTATAATTTTGGTGTCCGTCGTACACGTATTCTTCTAGCGTACTTGCGATTAGATGTATCCGAAAGGCTTTCACACTGATCCTACTAAACGTTTCTACTTATAAGCATGAACACTGCTAAATGTTCTGGGAAATCTTGTTAATATTGAGGAAGCAATGTCCAGTAAAGTTCTAGAGGACAGTAATCCTAATGCGGCAACTAGCTACTTCGCCAAGTAGTTGAAGATAACACCAACAAGTACTTTCAACAGCGGATGCACTCGGTGCGTTTTCGTGCTACGCAGTGAGAAGAGTAAATTCCTTCATTTACGCGGCAGCGTTGGTTACGCTTCCCTATTATAACCAGGCGGCAAGCAGACAGCGGAGACTGTGCGCTTCGAATTTAGTTCAGTTGCGGAAAACAATTGCGGCGCTTGACGCATTGCGCATAATACATCGGTAGTTATTTCTTCAGGCGGCGCGCGTGCTGCCACTTTCAATGGCATTAGCGCAACGGCGCGGCGGGCAGATACAATGCGTCGTTGCGCCACTATAAGACAGACTCCGGCCACAAAAGATCGTCGTTCGAATGCGTTAGAAATCCCCGGCAGCATTATTTCCTGGCTGGCTCGCTCTGTGTCCATCGTTGCGTTCAACTGGGAACTCGTGCACTCGTATTTCGTTGTGGCACGTGATACGCATGATATTCCCGACTGCGTTCCACGTAACGACAATGGGAACTTCTATCTGAATACTTAATTGTCATTACGATATAGCAGCAATTATGTTTAATTTAAAAGTCATGCGCTATGTGTATTCGAAATCAGTTTTCTACCCATTAGTGTTTACCCTGGAATTCATGGAAAAATGTTTAGCAAATTTATACATTCCGGGAAGTAACCATATAGTTCAAAAGGCAGAGTTTTATCCTTGGTGAACCAATGTTAAAGATTCTTTACCGAGGAATAAACTAATTGAAAATGTAGAGATGACGTTGTTCTCCGTACGTTAATGGAATTGTAAAACTAATCATAAAGTCCTTTCCGAGTTAACCGAGCTGTACAGCAGAGTTTCATAACAATGGACATGCGATAATATTGCGGCATCTGAACTTCCACTCCAAAACGGCGACTGTGTGAATATTTTATACAAATTATAATCCAAGCGAATTTGAGAAAGTCGCTTTGTTCCAAGTTCGTTTCGTGGAGAGTCTGAGAGATGCGGAGAATAATTCAGTGCCTGTAAGCAAAAACCCTCAGGAGACTCTACATCTAATGGGTAAAATCAGGCAGCCTTTGAATCTTCCGAACAATCTCCTTGGCTAGGAGATAATGAGCGGGAGCGGGGCCACTTTCCTGATTACCTGGGGACTTGATACAGTAGTGGAGGGTGAAAGGGCGATGGAAAACAATAGGAAATGCGGACGGCCAAAGCGTGTACACCGGGAAAGAAGCGAACAAAGTTTCTAAGCAGTGCAACTCGTTAGCTCCATTGTCGATTTGACTCAAAAGTTTCCCGCATTTTTATTCCGGTAATCTAACGCTACGCAGATCTGTCTTGGGTCATTAGTTTTATTCCCCAAGCGATCCTAAAATCCGGCTGCTTCGATCCTCCTTCCCTCCAATCGGGACTGCTATGTATGACCATCGCGCTCTGACCTTTTCCATCGGCGTCAGCCGAACCAATTAGTTCGCGTTCGGAGCGCGAGCGGAATTAATCGTAACACATACCGGATTCAATTAACTCGAAGCTCCCTAATTTCAATCTAACGCGACGCCGAGCCAAGAGACGACTTACGCCCGGCGATACATTCATGAAGAGAATGCGCCCGTGTCCTCACGTACCTGCTTCCCGCTCGATATTGAAAGCTACCTTCGAATCCCATTCTGTAATCCTTTCCGCTCCAACTGCCAACTCGGTCGCCGTATAACGAAATGTACCGAGACCAGCTAAAAGCGAAAAACTGATCTCTTTAAAATGCGATTCCAGTACAATATTAAGCACACCCAATATACATAAGTGCAGCAAGGAACTGCATTATTAATTATTACAAAACTCGCATTTGGTATTGTTGAAATCTTCTAGACGAGCTTTCATATTTCCATACATTCCGAATGAAAAACCGGTATTGGATAGGACACGGCAATTTGCCGTGTCCGCCTGCGCACTCGGCCCCTCTATTTTAACTTGCAAAGGATATTTCGACGAAAGAGTAGCGGATATCTCCGTGTTCCGAAAACCTTTCAATTTTATCTCTTGAAATAAGCCGGCTCGTATGCGCAAAGGAGAACGCTACCTGCCAAATATAAACGCTATTGAAAGGTGTGTCTATTACGAGAGAGTTGAAGGGCGCCCTTTTAAAAGAGTGAGGGGCTCTCGCACATCGGCTGTTTCGATGGTACCTTTAACATCGATTGAGAGTTACGCCGCAGAAAGTGGCAGAAGGTCTGTCCTGAGTTATTCATGGCAAGAGTGTTACTGGAACACCGGTGTGCAGAAAGAACGGAATTCCTTTTAGCAGTAGAAGGATTTCCCTGCCGAGAAACACGAATACTTTACCGAGTGTATTCTTGCTAATTACGCGAGCTTTCAGGCATCCGTGCGTCTTCTCACGAAGCTCCTCTGCACCACGCTTCGCTTTTTCCGGCTTCTTTGCCTAGTATAATTTCCCTCTAGTATCCGTTTCTCGTGTGACTTCACGTCAGCGTCGTCGCCTTTCTTCACACTCGAAACCCCGTGTTACTTCATTCGAAAGTTTCTGTTAGGCGGGAGCGCGCTAAGGCGTCTAACAAATATCTTCCACAAGGATTCCTACACTACGATCGATTGTGTCGACAATGAAATGTGAGCAAAGCCGGAGAATTTTTGTGAAACTGGGAGGTACATTGGTTCAAAGTGGAATGATAAATGTTGACTGAACGATCGGTGGGGATTTGGGAAGAGCGGCGTAGAACTTTAATTGAGTTACGAAATTGCAAATACGATGGAAGGCAGTCTACCGACTGTTAGATCCGCCGTCGAGAAGTTCGAATGCACACATCGTTTGTTTAGACATTTAGCGCGATGATTTAATTGCACGGTAACCGGCTGACTGTTTGTCGACCCTAAACAAGCTCGGGATCGCTGGCACCGGCGAGTGACCATCATACGGCTGCTGCGCTTGCAATCTGCAACTGCACTCACTTCCTCATTAACCGGACGTTGTCGTCGGAAGCCAGCACGCGGAGCTGAGGCAAACTCAAGCGAAACGATGTAACCGCAAGAGAGAGAGAGAGATATACTCCGTCATGTGGTCCGCTTTCCTCCAAGTCAATTGGAAATTCTTCCCTAGCGAAGCGGGTATTTACTCGCGGCTGCCGCCGAGTAAATACCGGCCTCGAATTGTAATACTCCGTAGTCACTTATCGAAACACTGACCAGCTCCCAGTTTGCACGGCTGACTTCGAGCTACCGAGTTCCCGGCGAGAAGCGGCCAGCCAACAATGAGGATACGTATGCATGTAGTGCCTGGGAAATTCCCCGGCGAAACTAACTTTCCTCTCACACTGCATGCGCCCCTGCCGCCAGGCTGGTTTTTGCTTTCAACTACTAATGCCGGCACTCCGCTTCGCCTACTTTTTACATGTGCCTCCGAGCTATGTCACTTCTCCTGCAGTTCACTATGTGTCGTTCGAGGACACCTTCCGCTCAGTCGAGGAGCTCACAATCAAGCCCAGGGGCCAGCGGATTTTTCACCAATTTCAGTTTGACGAGTGCCTGCGAACTAGCAGTAAAACGTTACTGGATATTTGATAAACTAACTATTCGGGTTACGAGCCGAAAAGATTCTAATACAATTTAGTGCGAGGTGGAATAAGGGGTGCAGCTATCCCATGAAATTCAAAGAGAAGAAGAACGAAGAGAAAAGTGTGTGCGTTCGCGCGGAAGATCGGCGATCACTGCACTTGATGGATGGAAATTGCCTCGCATAGTTTTCCTCGACACTCTCGGCCAGATGCACTTCTATCCGGATGCTCTCAAATTTGTCGCAGTCCCTCGTGCGATAAAGAATGGGTCTCAGAGCGTACAACCCTCTTTTGTACAGAACGTTAAGCTTCGTTCATCTAATCTACTGAAAATGCAAGTAGATTCATGCGGATGTACAGTTTCCCTATAAAACTATATAACTAGCAGCAATTTCTTGTTGTGGTATCAGTTTAATGAAGTTTATCAGATGCCAGATCTCCTACCTTCTGTTAGATGAACCCTGTTAGCTAATTGTGCTCCATAGTAGAGAATCTGGCGTAATCTTAGAAGATCATAAGTCATTCCTTAAAACAACTTGGAATAATCAGACAATGCCTGAAAACTTCTTAAAGTATACCATCCGCCATAATGAAAGATCGACGAGGTATTTCTGGAATATTCCGAGATTACTCTGCCGCAGAAGACAGAGTGGAATCGGGAAAAGAGTGGGCAATAGTCTGGTACGATCAGAGAGAGCCTCTTCGCAAGGCTGCGCAGGGGTAGATCAGGACGGGACGACGCGGAGGGTAGTAAAAACGTCGAGATTCAACGAAGAATGGTAAGAATCCCCGAAGATTGGCAATGAACGGGAGCAGTCTTGGCTGTGGAATTTCCCCCGAAAGGTTTGGCCTCGTTCCACGACATGCTTCGGCGGAGATGACGCCATTCCTCTTTCTCCATTAGAGGAATTCTCAGTCGGATGTGTTATACATCCTGAGAATCGTCAGTGTCGCTTACACGACTTTCGTAACCGGGTGCGACATTAAGCGAGCTCATCTCATTCTTCCGGTCATATAATAATTTCACCGTACTTGATCAGCGCAATCTCGAAGGAATTAATATCCTTGATAACGGCATAAGAGCTTAAGCACTGATTCGGGGGTGAAAAAATCTCGGACAAAATTTGACTAAGGATAATTAAAGGGCGAGCAGCGCGACTAGGGTGTAGGTAGGGTAAAGTGTTGTACGTCAAAAATATGTATGGAAGGAGAAACAAGAGTGTGCGGTAATTGTCACGTAATAACGGCGAAATGGGGCAGTAAACGTTCCTAAATTGCCGTTTTAATTGGGCCCGTAGAGTGTGGAGTCGAATAATAGAGGGCATTGCCGGCACGCACAGTTAGCCCGGCGATCCTTATCTTAACTGCCGATGAAGTACCGAAATTCACCGATAAACCGCGACATCCACCGTTTATGGTGCTGCTGAGCATTAGTTAAACATCGGTAAAACCGTGGCCACAGCCGCCTGCCGTCTGCGATAGGGGTGCACTCCCTTTCCCAAGAACAACGAAATTCTACCCTCGAATACTCATGAACGAGATTGCGCAATTCCGGATGCGGAGCTCGTTGCTTAACGATAGTATCCCAATGCTTATTAGAGTTCACTAGAAACTTGGTTGTTCCTTGGTTGATTCGCAACCGCCCAGGTGGAAAAATAGCTATATTACTTTGGTTTTGAACACGACTGAAAAGTTTCGATTGGCAACATTTATTATTAGAATCCCATAACTGTATCTTATGTACCACCTTTGAGTAAAATAAATTAATTAGAAATTTATATCAACTCTGATTGGAAACTATAATTACCCGGCGCCGCATTCTCCCGACATCTGTTTGTTTATCATACAATTATGTGTAAACACAGGTGGCATTTGTGGTCATGGTAATACTAACAGTACAAATAGAACCAGCTACTGCACTGTTATTACAAGATGCACGCAAATTAGAATTTAATTAGAAAATTAGACATAAGTATATGTGTACATTTGAATTTGATAATTTCGATAGCAAGAAAGACCAGTGTATTGAGAAATATGCATTTCGAGGCAGGAACTTAAGTAGCAGGTAGCAGTTACTTTGATTGTTGTATGGACCACTGACAGGAAAACCTCTATCGTCGATGTTCAGCTTTGATCGTACGTACTTTGCTTGTAGCACAGAGCACCGTCGGTGTCGGTGTATGTATCGGAGGAAGCCTCTTACTCCTGACAAGTTTTCTGCCTGTCCTTGCTAGGTTAGATTCAATTTGGTTTTCGAGTCCTTTTGACACTCATGTGACTGCACACTGACAAGGATTTTAGCCGGCCTGTCGTTCTGGATGCGACTGGATGAGACTCTCGAGCGAGCAAGGTAACAGTATTACCTGGCGCCCGCATGACCTGAATATTTAAATCGGGACGAGTGCAATAATATTCTTAACTGTTTATCAATGATACCACATGCGATTATGTGTTCTCCTTGATAAACCGAAACGCTCGCCGATTAATTGAGACGTTAATTAGATTTTCTCCGAAACGGGGTGAAAATGTTCAATTATAGTAGGATGGCGGTGGAAAAAAGTTGCTTGTGGCATTGAAAAAGTTCTGGGGCGCCTCTCGCAAAATCAATTGAAAGTTCCCGAGCGGCGAGAAATTATGATACTATTTATCATAAACTTGGTTTAATGGGTAAGCGGGCGATCGACATCGCGCCGAAGTGGCATGGGATCAAATTTACCTGTAAGAGTTAATGAGTATTTAGTATGACGGGTGCAAACCCCGTGGCACGGTGTCAGCCTAATTTCGTTAAATTACACCCGGAGAGTAACAGCGGAGAGTAAAAGCGCTTCCTCGCCAGAGAAAATCTCATTCAGCAGTCTTAGCAAATGCTTATAAAAAGCGCGCGATCGTCGCGCAAGCGGGTCTCGCATTCTATCCAGTCACGAAGGAAAAAATGCTATGAAACACGGTTCTTAGGGACGCAGCTTTACGTTAATTAAAACCGAGATTAACACTCGACAATATCGACTGAATGAACCAAGCTGCCATCCTAATCAAAGGGAAGTACGTTCGGTGTATGGGCTCGGTGTATGAGCATAAATGACAGCAGCTTCCATGCGAAGCCTCGGATCGCTAATGTGGCCAGCTTAACTGTCGAGCTCAGCCATTTACGCGTTCACGTTTCCTCATTAGCTGTACTTAATTAGAAAACTTCGCTGCCACACGCCGCGGGAATAAATCTCTTTGTCATGAAATCCTGTACTTTCAGTCCCGCCGTGTGTCGCTTTGCACTATGCTATACGATTGTGGGAACACTTTCTGTAGGGCGTTGTCATCCATTCAAACTTCAACTTCAACTTCAGATTTCAAAGCCGCCTACCTCTCATTGAGCAAAATCGATTAGAGGACTTTTTTTGAAACTCTACTACAAGGTTCCCAGGCGTGAATTTTTTCCATCTACGCTTTTCTCCACCAACACCATTTTTCCAGCAATACCGTTGTCCTGTACAGGTTGATATCCGGTATTACGTTTCACTCTCGTCGATTGCACGTACCGTGCACACCGCGACGGTCTAGTACACGTACTGAGGGCGCAATAAATTTCGTCAGTCCGGGCGGAATCATTATTTATTACAAGGGCGCTCGGGCTGTGCGTTAGGGGCTTTTGTGCGCGTGGTGATGTCGCTCCGCGACGTGCCGCTGACAGTGTAATTGCGAGGCGTCCGACCAAAGAAGAACGCCGCTTTTGTGGAAATCCTGCCGCTGGAGCGTAAAGTGCGACCCGCGTCGGGTAACGTAGTCGCTTCTTTTCTGGATGATCATTCTTGGGTTACCAACCCGAAAAGGGAGCGCCTCGAGGGCCTTTTTACGTGATACATGGCCCACAGTTAAACTTGGCAATTAGCACCACAGCAAAGAACCCCAAACTTAATACTCCACGTAGATTTAAGTCACGAAATCGCTTAAATCGCTTAAGCTATTCATTAAGAGTGTGAAAATATATGTACAGGGTGTAACAGATAGCTTGGAATTAGTCTTTTACCATCGAATTATTGGCAATACGGACATTGCGTGATTGTTTTGGTAGCCGTGTAATGTCAAGCGCAAAGGCTGAATAATTAAGTTCATCTGATTCTGACGGTTTCTTCCACGTTTCGCAATCTTCCCGACATTTACCGGGGCTGAAATTTGGTGGGGAATGTTTTCTTGCACCAAGGAAGAAGTGATATAAATTCCAGAGCCCTAACTCAAAATTCATTTTTTCGCAAATTTTTCCATATGTACCCCTTCACAAATTTTCGATTTTTCGAAGGTTCTGGGACTTGGACGAACGCTTGATATTTCGATTGTTTGAGTATCAAAACGGATAGAAAACATGAAACCAGTGGCAGAAATGCCAGAATTGTACCGAAAACACATGGAAAACCGATCTTGAATAATTAGCTTTCGTGGTTTTTCCCATGTTTTCCATACTTCCCGACATTTTCCGGGGCTGTAAATTAGTGGGGAATGTTTTCTTGCATCAAGGAAGAAGTGATATAAATTCCAGAGCCCTAGCTCAAAATTCATTTTTTCGCAAATTTTTGCATATGTACCCCTTCACAAATTTTCGATTTTTCGAAGGTTCTGGGACTTTGACGACCGCTTGATATTTCGATCATTTGAGTATCAAAACGGATAGAAAACATGAAACCAGTGGTAGAAATGCCGGAATTGTACCGAAAATACATGGAAAACCGATCCTGAATAATTCATTTCCGTGGTTTTTACCATGTTTTCGATACTTCCCGACATTTTCCGAGGCTGAAATTTGGTGGGGAATGTTTTCTTGCATCAAGGAAGAAGTGATACAAATTCCAGAGCTCTAGCTCAAAATTCATTTTTTCGCAAATTTTTGAAGGTGTAGTGCTCAGCGACACACGATACAAATGACATTACGCGGCAACCAAAACAATTACGCAATGTCGGCATTACCGATAAATCAATGGCAAAGAGCTGGTCCCATTCTATCTGTTACATCCTGTACTTGCTTTGCCAAACCAAACACAAAACTCTTGTTATTTTATTACTGGCAATATATTGATTTCTAAAAAAACTGTTCGTCTAATCGAAGGTGTTACAATTTTTCTCTTTTAGACTAAGACTCTTGATTTAAAGTCGTAAGTAGTCATTTAAGACGTTGATATCGAAATAAATTGCCAGTCGCATTAGGCAAATACTATGGCAGCCAGTTTTGCATATTCCAATTGGTAGGATAAAGAATCGGGAAACCCAGAGGTAGCACTGCAATTAGGGACGCGGGGCGCGCTAATTAAGACCCAACATTGACTAATGGCTATTAATTGTCCGGTGCATAAATAAAGTATAACACTACGGCAACCTGTAATCCATTTTGCTTCGGGTTTCTAGCCAGAGACCACATTCGCATGCAGAGAGGAGCCGAATGATTTAAGAGGTCGCTACTAATGAGCTTAGGTACGTGCCAACTTACTTAACCCTGCGATGTTTTGCCAAGCGACAAGCGAACTTTGCAAGAAAAACTAAGAAAACACACGTGGATGTCAACTAGTAGAACTGACTGTTCTACATATATTTTAATAAAATTAACGCACGAATAGTCAATAACTTGTTTCAAAACATACTCCAACTCACTTCGTAGAAATGTGTTCCCACAAATGTGCTAGTGTACACTTGTACAAAGTTACCTTATTCGCGTTGCTCCGCAGGATTAACAAGAGACTTTGATCTTATCCCACTGTTGGCTAATAGTAACTGCTTCGCTCTGAAACTAGTGCAGAAAACGAGGCATGCAACAATTATCCGGCTCTGTTTGCATAACTCTCCACTCTCGTGTATATTTGCCGATAATAGAAGGTGATACTTTGACGAAAGTCTGCCTGGGTCTTTATCATTTCGCATCATTCTCTTATCATAACATATGTGAAGCTCAGTGAATGCATTTGTAAATGAAGCTGAACGTTGTGAATCGGTCTGATAAAGTCAGCAAAGTAGACTGATAATGAGCATAGCTCTTTACGAATATTTCATTTAGCATAATGAGTTCTCTGAAATAACATCTGCAATTCATCTAATGGGGCAGCGAGTAATTCATATTCACTTTCGAATTAAAGTTGCTCAGCGCTGGCAACTAGATCAGTTCTATAAATTTACTAAAAGTCGCATTGAGAAGTGACTTAGCCAGCTTGACAGCATATAAAAAAGACATCATCCAGCCGTCTATATTTTTTATTCATGATCCCACTGCTATCGGGATGTGGCGAGGTGTTATAAAGGAGGGTATTAATCGATAACGCTTTCTGACGCCACGGCATTCGTTGTGGCTTCACTCTGCGCTCAGAGCCACGGCACGCCGCAGGGGGAAGAGGCAGTGTGCTCGGTGGAGCGAGAGGGCTGAAGAAGAAAAAAGCGATCGGGAGATGGGATCCAAACGTCGACAAGTTATCATTCCTCGACTGTACTCGGAGCATCTCTGCCGGCAGAATCCGTAATACTATCACGTACTAGGTATTCTGGATTCCGTGGGCCAAAGCTCCACGTCATAACCAGACGAAAATTGGAAAATGCTCTTCATTTTCGTCGGTGCAGCGCTTTGTGCTTCTACTGTCGCCCGGTTCTCTTGCCGCGAAGAAGTTTTCAGCTTGGTACTTTCCACACGAATCCTGACCTCTAGTTGATCCTCGGGCTGCTATCATTCTTTTTGTTTTTTTATGGAATTGTGATAACGGTAGGCAAGCTACATGGAAACTCGAGTAGTTAGTCACGCGGAAAGATAGAAAAATTCCTATAAATTCATGTCTTAAGTTCTATCTCCTATTATTCCCTCAGGGTTTACCGCCGTACCGCATCGCAAATCCCAAGCCGGAGACAAAAGTGTCACTGGGAATGAACTGAAATTATCCGGGGGAAGTTTAATAGAAAGCTGAGAAACACAGTGAAAAATATTAGTAGCTTTCTTCTCAATTTTTAAAAGTGAGCTTTCAATTTGAGAGATGTCTCACTTTGATATGGGACACCCGCGAGGTATAGATCAGGAATCAATAGTACAAACATACATAGCAGTAGCATTAGAGGTTACCAATGGCCATAGCGTTTTTGTGTTGGGCATTACCGCGTCCATCGATGCCAGATCTGTGGAACCCAATCGTTTTTCAACTGGCCAGACAAATTTCAGATGTCCTTCGTGCGATAATGCTCGAGGCCGCTCGTTTAGCATTATTCCTTTCGCATTCTTCAATGCAGTATTGAAAGTGAATAACATTACACGAGTTACTGAGCATTATTATGCATTATAACTGGAGGAGGGTAAGGTTGCAAGTGCAAAGTGCGAAATTATGCTAAGCGGACGGCAGGAGCAAGCGGACGTTCCAGAATCGATGGATCCTTTAACGTCAAATTTTCAATTGGAAAGTCTGCCTCGCCGGTATCGCGTCGATAACAGCCCGTGATCGGAAAGAAAGCTCTCTGGCGTTTGGGAGCGAGTGAGAGCAGGTAGGGGAATAGGGTAGATGCTGGCGTTGGCAAAGGACGCCAAGGAGAAAAAGGGGTTCGCGCGCTCGGAGCGCTGCTGCTATATTACGTAATAAATCATCCGAATCTCGCGGTGTCATACAATATCGGGCCGCGCAGGTGAACGACGTCTACGCCAATTTTCATTTCGAGGCGACATTCGACGTTCCCGTTGTAGTTGGAGCCCTTTCACCCTGTCCTCTCTTGCTCCCGGTGGCTAGCTATCCAGCATGCTCTCCAACAGTGCCATAACCAGCACAGCCTGCTGGACCACCGCCTCGCGGCGAAGATTAATTCCCTTGTACGTCATCTCTCAAAGTTCACATGCCAAGTTGGCTGCGCCATGCAGAACTTATGGACATAGCGGACTCTTGCGATCTTTGATACCATCTACACACTTCGCCGTGCGCTATTAACAGCTAGGATAGATTTATCGCACCGCGACATCAGTCTCTCCGTCATGTCGTCGCCCTGTACCAAGTAATGGATTGATTCGAATCTAATAATAGCGTGAAAGCAATTGTTTCAGATATAGGGTCGCATACCACCACTATCTCATGTGGTTGCTGACGGCTCGCTCTAAATATTAGGTGAAACTGGCGAATGATTTAGAGGTATCCTGCTCCTGTAGCAAGCACGGTAGTCGCGACTCGCGTTCAACTGGAGCTGGGATTAAATATTTCAAGTTCTCGCCTGATGCCAGAGGGCCCCGGCTCGCCCGGAATGAATTGGCCGAGCAGCGGCCGATTCATTTTCGTGGAGCGCACGATAGAAGGCGCTGGTAGTGGTATGCTAGTGTGGTTGTTACTCGGAGCGAAGGGGGATGCCGGCGGTTTATGGACGTACGGCCGTCTTATTCCGCATGGAGAGCAGCAGCCCTGTGCACACCGGCCACCGCCCCTGTTCATTCAGCTGGACTGTTAATAGCTCGTTTCGTCACTGCGCGCTCGCTACACGGCTGAGCTTTTGAAGCTTTAATATCCGCATCCCTTTACCGTGATCCGAAAAGGTCGTGTCGGGTAACGAGGCGGGAAGACGTCGCTCTTTGTTCGAGAGACGCGCGCGCGCTCAGAATAGCGGATGGCGCGAGGAGACTTCCATTAGGATCTTTCAATTTTTTTGGTACCTCAACATTTCAAATGCGAGAATGTCGCACCAACCTTCCCACTGAATTAATATTTCACTCTGCCGTAACTTATTCTTGTGCATTCGGAATATTCTTCTTTGCAGTCGTTCCAAGTTTGCCTCCGGCGAGACTTATTATTCGCACATTTGCCAATAAACTGGCAACGCGAAATTAATTGGAATTTTTTCTCTCATTTCAGCTTGCTTATATTTCAAATAGCGTGTACGGTGTATGAGTGACATGCAACAATTTCTTTGGTTCTTAATTTTATCAGCATTCCTATGAAATGTATTGGCACAAGCCGAGTGTTCGCTAGTTGGATCTGCAGATCAGGTGAATCGACGTTCATTGAAAAAATCGTCAAAGAAGCAAAAGGTGTTGAGCTTGTTGCCATATTTTTCTCACTCTTCTCACTCTTCACTTCCTAAAAAAGGAAGATTTTCTTATTAGAGTAGCAAGCGGCGTGCCAGCGAAAGGGGCAGAGAGGGAGAAGGAGAGCTGCCCATTTATCGGTTTTTCGCTCAGGAGAACAAATTGAAATCTGAAATCCGTTTTTCCGCTATCCCGTAAAGCCGTAGAGAGGACCGGCAAGAGACGAGGCCCGATTTATTTATATTACCGTATCGAGCCGTCTGCCGCACGTAGGTTTTTGTCGGAATGAGGCTAAATCATGCGAGGAACGTTCCCATTGCCAGCTGTTTATCGCTACCGCCGGGATGCCGCCGCCGTCCATCGGCGGACAAAACGGCACGGATGAAATCGGAAAAGCCAAAAAGCATGCCGCTGAAATTCGCGAAGAGGATATCGTGCAATTCTTGCAAAAATATCACCATCTGCCATTTACCAAATAGATTTCAGCAGGGGCGATAGCAATCACGAAGCAAATAAAATAGGTCGTAATATCTATTCATACTATAGTACAAAAAACGTGGTAACTAAATTGCATAGGTTGATAACGTTTCGAAATAAAGAATTGTGTTTGCATGACAACATTCATCAACTCCAATCATCTTGCCGGCGACACTTTAATTTATACGTGCATACTGACCGAGTGGCATTTTGACTTTGCCGCGGGTCATGTATGTCGAGTCATTAATTTTCGGCAGCGCTTCCCATTAATTTCCGTCAATCTGCCAGTAATTTTCGCCAATCAATCACTCTTTGCTGGAACGCGCTCAGAATTCTCGTCAGTTTCCTGTGACCATTACGCCTCCCTCCTTTCCTCTTTATCTTCCCCTCACTGTCTATGTCCTCGATCTTCAGCAGTTGTTCTGTATTCTTCTCATTGCCGTGCTGGAATTAACGACGGAAACATCTATTTCCGGGCGGGAAAGTGTCACGGTCGAAAAGGTAATCGGGTTTTTTTTACGTTAAATTCTCGTTTCCTGTCAGTTGTGATTCGGTTGCGCGATGAGTATCAGCGGTGACACGGAATGACATGAAACGAACTCCATACACGAGCATAACAGAACGCATAAATGGCCGAATTCCAGCGTTGCAACAAGAACACCATCCGCATTCATTAAAACGGCGGCGTGTGGACAGTTTGTCAAATCCCAAAAAGAAAAATCTTCGACTTATCATGTATTGGTTCCGTGCACAAAGAGACCTGAATTATTATTCGAAGTCGAAATAATCATGTCCAATAATATCGATGTGCTTTTCCTCTTTTCAAAAGTCCAGATAACTCCCCGAATGTAGTCTGGAAAAAGTTAATATCAGTTTTCTTATCGATTCCTTAGGTACTCCCTATATGTAGTATATGTATACTACAGTAACGAAAAAGGAGGGCGCCATGAGAATTAAGATTATGGATCTTAATATGATTCACGATTGAGTAAGCTAGGATTTAGGATTCACTTCACGGTAGGAGGCAATGAAGCGTGATGTTGCGCACCCTCCCAGGGAAATTCATTCTCCCGAGCTTTTTGTCAGACGGCAGTGCCGTAATATATTTGCGGCGCCGACGGCGATAGGACGCTGATATTATGTATGTATCACGAAAATAAACGGCCACATAATTTCACATGTAGGTGTATAGCGCGTGGTATGAGAGGAAGGTGAGGTTGGAGGCAAGCTCTATTTATCGATAGGTTCGCAAGCGTCGCTTCACCGAGGCAATCGCCTATCGCAGTTCGCTGGCGGCCATGCGCTTCACCCGCTTCTTCGAGGATCTCACTCGATATTATGAAACTTGCAAACACTTGATATCTCTGTCCCTACCCGAGGCTCCGAGACACAGAGATCTAGAGAAAGAGGGAGTAGAAGAGCGTGGAGTTGTATAAGAGTGGAGGCAAGTATTCCGTGCCGGCACGACTCCGAAGGTTGCCGCAAACTCGGCCGAGATAAAGTTAAAATTGACTCTTCAACGTCGATGCCGAGAGCCTTCGGAAGTTGCTAAGTAGTTCTGGGCGATGTTGAGACTCACGGCTCCGGCTTCAGGTGCTCTCTTCCTCCTGGCATACCAGCCTTCCCAGGTGCGCCGACCACCGGAACACGATCACTCGTCCCCCGACTCACTCTACCTTCGCTTTCCTTTTTCAATCTCACCCCGCAACATGCACCTTTCTACCATTGAAGGCCTCCACATCGTGATTCTATATTGCATCCCTATACTACTTCGCGTGTCACCCTCTTCACCGACCACTTTTTCTTCCGTCGCTTGTAAAGCTACCTCTGCGTAGTAACAAATCATGTACTGGCACCATTCTCTCGTAGATACATTCGTCTATATTGCGGTAATTAAATATCGTTAGAATAAAGCCAAAGGGTTTTGTCATTTACCATTTCTAACATCCTACGGCGGTCTAGACAAGTTGCAAAAGCGAATACGACTATGCATTATGCAAGGCACTGTTACGGCCCTGTCGACGAGTCTCGAGGGTTGAATTTGGAATCACTGTTTGAGAATTTCATATTAGTTTCTGGACGCAGTTTGTGACGTATTATACGTGTCCAGATGATAATCCCGACTTCATAATGCATCATGCTCACACCAACCGAACACCCTGGCATAATACCAGTTGGCACTCTGTCTTTTGGTATTATGAATCAAAGCTCCATTGCGAACCACTTCGAGAAGATCTCTATTACTAACTGATACAGTTTTCTCATGGCATATCTACGCACTGGTACATCCTGTTGCATTCCAAAGAAAGTGATTGAAAAGTAGGAACTCGTTTCGAGCATATCTTATTGTCAATAATTCCTACAAGAATAAAGAATCCTCGGCTGCTCGCGATCCATGGAAATTGATAGAGTCTCCACTGATAAAAGCAGCCCTCTGATCTTTCACTGACCTGCAGACTGATCCATTCATTCAATGTCCCTGCAGACTGATCCTTTCATTCAGTGTCTCTTTGTTCGTGCCCCTTGCGACAAACTGTTGTCTACTTTATCCTGTCAGTACTACATGTTTCTGCTTTCATGTGACTTTCCCATTTACTTATTATGTACTTATTATGGCCAACTTATAATGGTTGAAGAGGAAACTCCTTCCTTTACAAGACTGTTCCATTACTGCTATTTAGTAGGAAAATGGGGAGAGAGCGAAATGATCGTTTGCCGTGTAGAATGCGACACATGAAGCGTTGTCGACTGGCGCCTGGCTATCAGGCCTGTCGAGCGAAGCCCACAGAAATGACACGTTTCACCGCAGACGCGACGAGGGTGGCGTGGGTGCAAGAACGAGTAGAACTCCCTCGCACCAGGAATCGTGGCGGTGAGGGCAACAATGAATGTATGTAGCTAGAAATGCACTGCCGGCCGGACGAGGAGTGGTGGGGCTGCCAATGGCCACTCTGTGTAGTTTGTGGATTTGCTATTATCGTCCTGGTGCCCGCTGCGGTTCGGTCGCTGGGTCGTCATAGCGCTTCGGCATGTGCTAACCGCTCTTAAATTATCTATCTCACCTTTCTTTCGCCGCCAATCCTCTTGACGAATGCTCTAACTTCCCAGACAAAACGTACCAATTGTACCTATGTATGTGTACGTTTTGTATGCGTGCAAACAATTGGAGTACTATGTAGTTGACCCTGTAGTCCAAGTCACCCGGTCGAAATGAGAGCAACTATCTGTTTTGGGTGGACTTTCACAATTGTTTCCTGCGACGGCACTCTCGTGAAATACCACGCACACAGACATACATATGGACAGATATTTGGGTGCGTTCGTGGAATGCGAGACTGACGTTCGTTTAGTACCAAGACAAATTTGCCCGACATTAGATCCGACTATCGATACTATCGCGAAATAATTCAAACGGTTTCGGTATATCTTCTTCGCTCTTCTGTCGAACCTGAATTATTCGGATTCGCCGAACGAAATTGGGTTGCTATAATACGAATAGATTGAATAGTGGAAGAGAGGAATTTCGGACTCACGCGGGCCGGAATGATTCTATTTCGACGGCGGATCCGTCGCGTATGCGACTGCTAATCAAACGCTCAAGCAAATATTGCCCTATAATATGACAATGTAATCGTGATCGACGTATCGAGGACTCGTTCCGGAACTATTGTAAAGCCGGAAATTCTCTTGGCGCGGAATGTCGCGTAACTCTACTTTCATGATACGCATTTCAGTAATGGATTTTCGGTTCCGATGTAATCTGTCGAAGTTCCACAAGTTTGACTACTTGCAATTAATTAAAACGGGGAAACACAATAAAATACAACCCTGTTATTTGTTTGCTACGGTACAATTTATTGCAAGATATGTAGCGCGTGATATGTGTAGTCTTCAAACCTCGAAATATCACCGGAGTGAACGATAATACATTTGAAACGCCAAATTATCGTGCTGTATTAAATTTAATTCGCAGAATGTAAACAACCCTTCACGAGCAACATGTTTCCTTTAATAGCATAGTATAGGGACAATCGTCAATCATTACGTATCATCAACAGCAGGAACAATAATCGTTATTATTTGCATGCAACGTGTAATTTCCTGGTACGAGCATCAGTACAATTAATCTAGCGACGATATTAAATATCCGAATTTCTGTTTCTCGTTTCTCCAAATTTCGAGCTTGTCTGTTTGAAAGCGGATGTTAAAAGCGTTCATAGTTAGAGAAGAATACTTTTGATGTCCCTTCTACCTCCATGTGTTACGGATTCCGAATTTGCCATTGACACAGGGGGGGGGGGGGATTGAGGAACAAGGATTTAGTGATTATGTCGTTGAAGAGGACATTTCGTTTGGCGGTACAGAGCTTTGTACGTGGTCCGCTTCCGTGATTACAAGAACTTCGTCCGGATGGACGGCACTACATAGTTCGCTTGATCTTCCAATTGAAATCCATTCATATCGATTTCAGGTAGGCAGCTGCTTGCTCGCGATTTATGAAACGCCTGGTGATCAAAAGTTACGGTAATGGCAAGCGGCTCGTAAAGAAACCGGGCGGGCGGACGCGTGTACACGCAGCGTCGCGCGTATACTCGTTCTCCGTGTAATTAACAAGCTGTCATCCTGGCTGGTGCACTCACAAACGAACACGGTCTTGTAATTAGTGTACTAATCATAATTCTCGACAGCTAGCCACACGTCGACATAAATGTTGGCGACACGCACCACCGATATTCATAAAACCGAAAGGAATTACTGATTATTCAGGCGTAAGCAAGCAATTCGAACGAGCAAATGTATTATACATATACAAAGGTATATCTGAAATAGCGAAATGCGCAGAATAATCCAGTGCGAATAAATCAGTGGTACTATTCTTAACTCGTACTATTTAACATAGTTCCATCCAGCTCTTGACATCGAACCCTGATTTCCAATACCTGTTCGACATATGCAGAACTCGTAAACATTACGAGCGACATTTATCTACTCCCACGGGTTCTTGCATAAACTGTCAGTTACGAGATTCGCAGTTTGTCATACAGGCAAGTACGCACATTAGTTGGGACAATCGAGTCTCTATCTATGTGATTGAATCCACCCGTGTAACATCTGTGCGCGCGGGTGGTCTGTTCTAGGAACTTGTAAATGTGCGCTCTCTGTCCGCAGTGATAATTCCTCTTGGCCGGCACACATTTTCACAATATACATTGAAAATTCGTGCCACGTACGCGCAATATTGTCTCGCGGAGGTAGCACTTTTTCCGCAAGCCCCTTTCGGCCCCACCTCCACCTGGCAGCAGTAATATTTTTCCATCATACTCCCAGCGCATCCTAGCTTCTCCATTTTCCATCTCTTCCTCTCACCCTTTCTCTCTCACTCTTGAGAGTTGAGTTTTTTCGCCTGCCCGAACTCTCCAGGTTTTTCCGCCTATTTGTCCGGCTCGCTTCTCCCTTCCTTGGAGGCCATCAGGAGCGATGGCGCCAAGTAAGTCCAAGTACCAGGTCGCAGGGTAGCTTCACAGAGCTGGCGAGGTCGAGGGCAAAATTTCGTTAAGCGAGGTCGTCGTAAAGGTGAGAGTAGCTCACCACCACCACTACTACCATCCCTCTCTCTACCTTCGTCCTCAACGAGATTAGTATTATCGAAGGGGATGAACTCACTCTCCGCAAGCGAGCGAGTAACCCGACGCCCTCCCCCCTTCGCGCTTCAGCTTCCCAAAAGCTAGCGCAGAAGCAGAATAAGCTGCAGGCCATGGGACCAACATAGACGCCGGAGGTTCGAGTGAGCGCGTATTAAGATCGAAGATAGCGTGCTTTTAGTTGCAAAATACGGAACAGCTTGTAGGACGGCGCCGAGGGGCGAGGAAGAGCAGGAGGAGAAAGATAGAAAAGAAAGGAGCGGGGCTTGCTGGAAGATAAAAACCTAACATCGTGAAGGGACGTAACCCTGGATGAGGGAGTCCGAAGTATAGCCGGGGCCGATGTTGATTCGAGACGGAGGATTTAGATAACGGGTATATTAAGGCGCGCGGGAAACAGACGGTCCGTGATTGGCAAAAACGAACGGAAACCAGATAATGTCTGCTTATCTAGATCCCCCTTTTTTTTCTCCTGTCCCTTCTACTCTTCGGAATCTTATTCTGTTTTCCACCTACGCGTTGACCCCGCTGCGAGGGCCGAACACTTCCTCTCTCTGTCTGCAGTTCGCTCTCGTCCTTCCCGCTTACCACATCCTGGTCCCTCCGGATCTTTACGATGTCGTTTGTGGAATCGAGATAAGAAGTAAATTAAAAATAAGGATTTGGCTTTATCCTCCGTGGGGACGGCAACGAACTTCGACTTTCACCAACAGTACACTAAGTGCAGCTGCAGTAGATTTCAAAGCCTCCTCATTGGAACCCCGCTGGTAATATAAGAAATCGGATGATGCCGTTAAAATTGATGTTACATGATTTTTAGAAGCATAATATTTTATTATAACAAAATTCCTTTAGAGAAAAAGTCAAATACATGTTTCTTTAATCTTGTGAATATGAGTTATACTGTCGAGTAGTGAAGGTATTTGTAATTACTTCAACGTGTGAAGAAACGCACCAGTGAGTACAATAGACCAGACGATTCGCCGACACCGAGAACATCACGCAGTTCTGTACAATTTCTAGTGTTTATACCGAGAGGGTACGTGCTAACGCAATTACGGAACATACAGGAAGAACTGAAGAATGGGAATGAAGTAAAATAAAACACCGACAGTTTCAACAGGGCAAGTGAGAAACTAGTAAGAAGGTAAAGAAACGTGGACAAAGCCAGCCACCCTCCCTCACAGTTCACAGAAACGTGGGAAAAAGGAGACGAGAGTGACGGGAAGAATTGCTTTATTTATGCGCGTTTCTCTCACTCAAGCCAAAGGGGCTCACTTACCTTCGCAGTGCCGCCTAGAAACAACAAATGCCTCAGTCATTTCTATTCTCTCGGCCTTTATTTCCTCCGCCTTTTTCTTGCGGGAAGATGTGTAGAGTAAGGGAAGTGTGTTCTTTCTAAGGGGAAAATCATGATACCTGAGAAAAACATGTCTGAACGATTGTCGAGAAATGCGTGTTTTCTGTATTTAATTGAAATTAGTGGATTTTCGTCCATTCCTTCGTGATTAAAAGGCCACAGAAATTTCGGGGAAATTTCTTTCTCCTATTCTTGCCTTGGTGTCTCTTCACTGAGTAGAGCGACGGCAATGCTTTATCTCTGCTTTACTTGGTGAATTTCGCGTTCCTTCTGAAAATCGAGTGTGTGAGATGGTTGCGCTCCAAACGGGTGCAGTGGAATAAGGCGAGACAAGCGCGCTGAAGAAATTGGCAAAGAAGCGCGGAGGATAAAGAAGACTTAACAAAGGAAGTTCTACGATTCAATTCGGAGTGAACGCGAGAAATAGAATTGGATAGGTTCAGCGAAAGTCTGCCCATGTATTTTTATTAGAATGCTTCTGGTTTACTTTCTTTCCTTGGTTCGCTCTCGGCGCTGTGCAAGTGTCGCCAGCCTGATTTTATGCAAGATAGAGTTGTTTGAGTAATATTTGATTATACTCTGGGTCACACACGAGAGAAAAGGCTAGACTTCACGTCGGATCATTATTCTCGGGCCTCTTTAATATTTACTCGATTTCTATCGGCCTTGCACAGAGTTCCACTTCAACTTGCTCTCCTGTGCTCATTCTTTTTCCGTTCCGACCCCTTTACCCAGTTAGCAGCGTCTAGCACGGAAGTACAATTAGTCTCTACAAATGGAAACGGCGACAGCAGAGTGTCACAAGGGCATCGTGATCAAGGAAAGGAAAATAGGTGAACAATTGCGAGTTGTCTCCGGGTAAAAGTCGTTGGATCAACTTCGAAGACAAAAAATCACTATCTAGTGCATTCCGAAGACTGGCAAACCATAATGCAGCTGATCTACTGAATTTCCTTTGAAGAGAATATTTCATAAGCGGCGAATATTCTGCACCAAACGCAGACGTTCAGCACAGATGGGTGGCCTGCAGGAATTCCCCCTCAGAGGTGAATTCGTACTGATGATAGGAGCTACTTGTGAAAAATAAAAAGGTGGCGAATGGCCACCGCCTATGCCATGCCAGTGGCTGTTCGCTATTGCGATATTTTTCGCCTCCGCCATCTGGCGCGCGTTGCACCCGCATCGACCGTAGCGCTCCTGTTCTATGTGCGGCCCGAAAACAAAACGCCAGCATTCAGCCGATCCGCATGGCTATTCACTCGCGATACTCCGGGCTACACTGCGAAGAACAATGGTGGCCGTCCATTTACCGAATGAAAGTATGAATGTACTAGATAGGTGTATACGCGCTGCTACATACACACGAGCCACGACCACTTCCAGTTCGCAGAGACATTCCCAGCCGCCGTTGAATAAAGCCTGATCTATTTCTCAGACCGTAATGCGTGCATGCACTTGTATTACTTTCCCACACCACTCATTTTTGTTAGGAACTTGCCGCGCAACGCACCCTTTGCCGACTCAGAGAGAACTGAATTCGTTGTGTATTCAAAGGATGTAGTACTGGCCGAGCAAGAACAGCAGAAAGTTTCCTGGCTACTTTTTTTCGCGTGTGCTGCAGGCTTGTTTTGCGATCAGCATCGATCATTGTTGGAATTACGTCTGCGTCGTCTCGACGCTTTCATTGATTTACGAAGTGAATTAGTTTCACATTGTCAGGTGGATTGACATTTTATTTCGAGGAAATGTCATTTGCTCCCAGGCAGCAGCGACTGATTTATTCGAGAGGGGAGTCTCGGCCGCGCGATGCAACTAACTACGTTGGCATGCGTCCCTCGTTAATCGAGTTTTTCACGCGTCAGTAACCCAGCAATTCAGCCAATCGCTGAAAGTCTCTCGTTAGTGGTCGATCAGTGCAGAGCCAGGGAGATCAAATAGAATAGAATTCTTCCAGATCATTCCATTGGCAGACGTTGCTATTGATTATTTTGCCCTAGTGGAGAAAAACTAGTCTTGTACTTCGTTCATTTGAAATTGAGTTTCTATCGTAACGAGTTCGTGTGAAAGTGTCTGGTTAGGTAGAATTGAGCATGTGGCGTGACTTCAATGTCTAATACCAAAGTCTTATTTGGAACAAAGGCATCAAAAGAGGGGGAACATTAAGCGCACTTGTTGCTCTTGGTGCTCAGGAATCCCTCTGTTTTGTTCGAGAGGCAAAGTGGTCTCGCTCTACAACAGGTACTTTTCTCGAAGACAAAAAAACGTGGCTGGAATCGATGCCCTCCCTAATTAGAGAACAACCTCTCATCGTCGACACGACACTCCCTTCTGCTAGACACAACAAATAGCAGCCCTATTACTTCAAATATGTGACAAAGTGTTACATCTCAAAGTACATTCAAGAATTATCAAAAGTCAACTGCATAAGTAAGTTCGACTTGAATTGTGGACATAAACGCTTCTCATATCAGAAATGCGAGGGGCACTGTGCACTCGGGAAGAATAAACCTTTCAGGAGTGAAGAGAAGTGTGAGTAGATTTTCGGCGGAAAAGTGAGCGAAAGTGCAGACATAAATTTTCAATAGAGCGAAACACACTGCTGACGAGGTATGTCGATGACTGCCGTGCCGAACGATGGTCTCCGATCTCACGACATTTCATTTATCTTCGTTTCACGAAAGCGCACTACTGTGCGCGCGTTCGCGCGCGCTCGTCAGGGTAACACCCTTTCCTTATCTGCAGTCATCCGTTTTTGCCATTTCCTTCGTATGTACGTACTCCTACTGGTGTACGTAGCCATTCCGCCGTTCAGGGAAAATAAAAAGAAGCTGTGATCCGCGAGATCAATCTGGCCCGACTAGTATTCTTGGCGCGCCTCTTTCTCCGAGACAGCAAGAATAACGTCGCGAGGCATCACGGTGATTTTTCTCAACAGAATTTCGCCGAGGAATAAAAATTCTGCGAACAAAGAGAAGATGATTTAATGCGGACTTGCCAAACTACAAAACGGGTAATCCGTTGGGGGCGGAAGGGGGGGAGGGACAAAGCGAGGTTCAATGATATTGTTTTCACGATCGCGTTAAATGTTCGCTGCAATTAGTCAAAGCTGGATTTTCGATATGGCGTGGTCCTTTAATAAATCATTGCCAAAAATCACTGTGGCATGGTGTAACTTGTAAGAGCGAGCGAGCGAGCAAGCAAGCGCGAGGATAAATGTCGAGCGATAAATTGCCCGGCATTATCCTGTCGCTGCTGTTGGCGAACGCTTGTCTCGATAATGGCATTAGTAAGAAATAAAGTGTACCGCTGGAAATTGGTTTCGACGCATTATGCAGCTAATTACCAGTTCTTTTGTATCGATTGCTGGCTGGCCTATACATTTCCATCGAATGCTCCAATTGAAAAAGGAAATTTCGTTACTATTAATTGTGCTCAACGGGGTGCGCTCCTCCCGCAATTTCAGCGAAATTCTCGTCGCCTGTCCGCGAATTAACCATTGTTTTCATTCCAATGTGCAAGCGTGTATACTCTGAAATTGGTTGGCATTAAATCATCATGCCTTAATAACCCTAGTTATTAAGATAGTAAAGGGCGCCCGAGATTACAGAGATCGTGGAAAGTCTTCTAATTATTAGTTTCTCCGATATCACAACGGAGTCGTTGCACTCGGAAATGTTACTATTACGAGAAGCAGAGCAGCCCGTTAGAGAGAGTTGCACCGTCATACAATTACCGGTAATTGTAGCGGCGCAGCTACCTCGCATATTATAATTTGCCGGCATACAGCCGCGTAACGGGGCAACATGTAGATGTGTTGCAGCTTCGGCAATTATGGCCGCCGCCCGTCGCTTCCGAGTACCGAATTAGAAAGAACGTATGCAAATGGCGCCAACGAAGGCAAAAGTACGGAAGCTCATTGTACTCTGGTATAAAATTCGGGTAGGAGAGATTTCAGGCGATAGGCTTTGATTCTAGAAGTGTCGCTATAAATCTATCATTGTTGCGGAACTCTTCAGTCGCGTGTATTGGTATCTCGATTTTCTCGCTGATTTTCAGCGGTGCGCTGACCCAGTTCTCGTGTGTGTTTCTCTTCTGGGAACGCTCCTCGCGACTGGCGGCGGCCGCCGGCTCAATGTAACAAATCGTAATTCGATCTGGATTCAGATAATCGAGGAACGCGCTCCCCCCTTTCGCCTTCTCTCTTCCTCCCAGAGGTCTTTCGAGGAAATTTCTTCTGGGATGATGACTCTCCTCTCGGGAAATAACCGGGGAAGATCGTGACAGCGTAGGAGAGGCACCTCGAACTGCTTGGCTCCTTGTACCAAGAGGCATCCCCTACATCCGACACTCCGACTCAAGTGTATCTTAGGACAGGTAAAAGTCATGTTCTCCACTCTATCGATTATGGAAATCGTGGTTCTCGCTGAAAATACTTGTGGCTAACACGATTTGGTGACATGTCAAGAGGCATCAATCCTTACTCGAATATAAACAGTTCGGATTGAGGAAATAAATCGAATTACTTTACACATAGACGACCCAATTTGATTACCTCGAGATCGAAGTTTTATACTAGCAGTCGATGAATACACGTGACCTAACTATAGCATCTGGTTATTTGGTTCGATCCGCTGCCGGGGCTACAAATCCAATGGCTTTAATTCGCTAAGCTATCAGGTTACCTTCTAGTATTTTCTGGCATCTCGTAAAGTCTCAAAGTATTAAGCATCTTAATATAAAGCCGTAGCGTAATATTCGAGCTTCTGTCTGGATACGGGTTAAGCCAGGAATTCATAGAATCCTGTAGCGAGGAGACTAATAGAAATAACAGAATGCATCAATAACGTATTCCCGTATACCGAGCTTTTGCACGACGATGCAGGTTCATCGTGAACCCGACAAAAATTAAAAAATTCCTATCATCCTGAAATATAATATAATTTCTGCACCCTTGAACAACTAATAGCTATGGCTACTCCAAAATATTCGAGACAGACCATCATGTAATAATAAACTTGATTTAACTACAAGTCGTTTACCTAAGACTTGTCAGATCGCTTTTCGAGCGAGAAATTCCCGAGGCCAGAAATAAAACATCCATTGCATTATTTCCAGTAATGAATTCGTGAAGCCGAGCGGCAGACGGAACACAGAAACTTTACACCTCGGGGAATTGGAGGCTGACGCATTTCGACCGCACATCTACATACTTTTACGCGGAGTGCACACATGCCGCCGCGGGGACTGCAGAAAGAAAGTGGCCGGGCGGTGGGTATTGCTGGGGAACTGGTTCGCGCGTGCATATATTACATTACGCCAGCGTGAACAAAAGGGTAGAAGCCCTATTGGAATGTGAGGGCGCTCGCTAAATTTTGGACGTTCGCCAGGCTAGTTATCTGGGAACAGTGGTTTGCGAGCAGAAAGCCTGCGAACACGGAGACCGAGAGAGAGAGAGAGAGAGAGAGGGAGAGGGAGAGAGAGGGAGAAAGCTGGCGGACCAAACGAAAGATAGGGATATCGGGAGCAAAGTCCGTACTAGGGTTAAGCTGCCGAGGGAAGAGATAATATCGACTACGTGACCTCTCAGCCAGTCCTCTAAAACTATCTTGTCCATTGAACATATACAGTTTCGACACACACACACACAAGTGCATATACTACGATAATGTCATTCGGACTGGCTGCGCACACTGCTAACACCAGGATTGATCCTTATCCGGCTATAGTCCGCCCGATGTCATGCTAAAGTCCACCTGACACAGTTAAGGGTGGATGCACCTGGCTTGAGTCTTCCTACCTCTAAGTCTGCTAGCGCGCTGAAATCGACTAATGTACCTCGTGGCTTTCGCTAACGAGCTGGTAAGGGTAAACTCGATGAAATTGGTCAATGGCCGGAGCTGTGAGCTCGACGGCTCACCCAATAAACTCAGCGCTGCTAATTAAATTGCTGGCGCCGCGAGGGTTTTGCCACCGGTGGTGCTATGTGCCATCCCGCTGCTGATGCTCGCTTCTAAGATCGCCGGTACATGTGTCACCCTATCATCCTAGCTGCCCGCTACACACTGCGCCACGCTTGCACCCGGATAACTTGTGGTTCACTGCACCAGGAGATCGTACCTCCCGATTTTTACGAACTCTTAGTTTTAGAGGAGCTACGGCACCACCGGGACATAATAATTCCAGTTTTATCGCGCATGCTTCACACGGTAAACTTCGCGACGGAGACCATTCCCTCGAAAAAGTATTTTTGATTTATATGTGTGTCCACCTACTCTTTCTACGGCAAAAACTGTATTTATCACCGTATGACAGACTGTTCACGGCAGTATGTACATTATGAAAGATCTGTTCGTGTTTAATGTGATATTTATTGCATAAACAGTCAAAGTACGAGGTCCAGTGTTGGATGTAGATTGTGTTGTCGTCCGCAGAGACGAGTGGGTATTTCAGTGCATTATCAACGGTTGGAATTCCTTTCTGTCTTGTTCCGCTCTGAAATTTCCATGTGACCACTAGTGTCATCGGGTCCACTTGGGATGCAGGAACGCTGGTTCGACTATTTTTCGCGGCGGGTGCAGTTGCGTATTAACAGGGCAGCACAGCCAGAGGCTGCGGTGAAATCGCGTCGCTAAACTTGGCGAATTTACTGGGAAACTTGGTTACGGTAACCCGGGTCCAACTTCCGTTCGCTGCCCTTTTGAGTTGAGCGACCCTATTTATCCCCTCGCGGCCTGCTGTGCATTTCGGGTCTAGCAAGGGCCAACTTCCTCCCGTTCGCTCGCCCCACCGGAAGCTGCTTTTAACGTTTAAAGTGAAAGAAGCCGGGACGACGGACGACACTACCGGGATTCTCCGATAAAGCAGAATGTGCTTTCGTCGCTGGATATCAGCTTGCGGGGATCCTGCAAACCATTAGTGATATATCACACTTCGGGGTTTCATAACCTGCCGCACTGCCAACATTGTAAAGGTAGGGAATTGCCTTTATTGCTGGGATAAAGTGGCCAACGATAGACCCGGGCTACAAAGTTACGCCTTGTCAAGTTTCCATGGTAAACAGGGCATGTAACATATCCGCTGTAACTTTTCCTCACACTCTGCCACTATGTGCTATCTAAATCTGTGGGCAAAGATTTTTCTGAAAATGCAAGTCAATACTGAAAACGCAGCGTTTTCCCGAAAACTTGCCTCACTGTGCGACAACATGTAGCACTTCAACATACCTCTGGCAATATTTGCGACACACGTCAGCAAATATTTGCCGACCCGCGAATTCTCTTTACTTTCCGAATAGTATTTTACAAAAGCAATTCTCGTTTAATATCTCGCCGAGTGAAACACTGATGCGGGCCGGCTAACTGACGGGCGAAAACGCGGCGTACCGAAAGGGCGAGAGCGGCTGGGGAGTCAAAAAAAATTGTCGCTTTTCGTTTGAAGTGTCTACACGTCCGAGTAACCAGTGTGACAAATGCTGAAGACAAGCAGTTTTGCTAAATAGCACATGCCGGGAATGCGACAGCCCCGTGTGCATACATCCATAAAGCACATGTCGCCAAAATACAAGCTGTAGGATAGTTAGAAGTGCGAGCATGACGTTTCATCAAATCCACCTGCTCCCTTTTCAGCTCAGGATTTATTGAAACCACAGTTGATATGCACAAAACTGTGTAGTACTATGTATACAGATGCACAACTGCCAAAGTGTCAGTGTAATCGAATTTTTAAATGGTTGATATTGAAGTTTATTTGCTATCATAACTGACTCCCTTCACTCGCAGTATCGTGTTCGAATATACAACCTTCAATTACAATGAACTGCTTTCATAAATCTGCTCAAATATTGTAGCATATTAATCTCATTATCCAAACTCAAATTTTCCTTATGTTTGGGAAGAGGAAAGGTGGGCGGAATTTCACTCCGTAATTGAAACACGCTCTTGTCTGTTCTATCTGCTTTTATTCCCTATTATCAGCATGAAGATGCACATATCTTACACAAAATTGTATTCTCTAGGTAATTTGCTAATTCTATGTATCCTGCACCATGTTTCCAGAAAGAAGAGAACGGAGCAGCTGTTATCCTTCCATGGAATTCTGGAGGGGGAGCAAAACAGACATTAGTAAAAGGTAATACACTGATTCACCATTAATTTGATCATATTCAGGATTAACATTTGCATTCGGATGGGCAGGCACCTTCCACAATCCGTTCGAACCCACCGAAAATCGACAGGGCATTATTAGGACAAGCTATGTCTGTGTATACAATTTCGCATGATGCGTACAATACATAGAGCACTCAAAGAGGATTGATAGGGGGGATTAGGTCGGTTTACCAGCGTACCACTCACAGTGACACTAATGACTTTCTTCTATTGGAATGGACCATCCGAATGGTCCAGTAATCCTCTGCATTTACCACTAGGGAAACTGGCCTCGTAATTCGTAATACGAATGTCAGCCTGTCAGTCTGTGTTAAGCTCGCAATCAAACACAAGTGAAATTACTCTCTTATGGTCAGACGTGTTAGTTCGAGCGCACTCGTCCTGACGTCTGCAGTAAAATATAATGTTGATACCATTATTAGAGAAGAACAGTTGCCAAAAGTATATAAATGGTAGTAGCTGAGAACTTAAATATAGATGTCTGCTGCCTTCGTGAATCCGGTTACGGAGGCAATTTTATAAATGGGATAGGAGGATTACTTCGTAGTGCAATCTTCGTCAGAATTTTACATGAACCTCGTAAGAAATCCGAAGGGTTTAAATTTGCATTTCTAATTTTACATGGGCTTCTTGCAAAGTTAATTGGTGCCAATGAAGGATCATCACCCTGAGTTCACATTACGGTCGGTTAACGCTTCCAGAATGGTACTTGTATTTCTGCTTCGATCATGGACTTGAGACTGTTTGCATAGGAGGCTTGACATTAACTTTTCCGGAAAGCAACGATGTTTTATTCATAATGACAACAGTTAATTGTGAGTCGGGTGCGCGTTAGGTCAGACTTAAGATCGAGTCTGTTCGGTTGAAGCTCTAGCAGAAGGGGAGCAGTGAAGTCAAGCGTGAAGTGCTTCAATCGTCGACCAGTGAACGGACGCAAATTCCTTGAGAAAAAGTGCGATTACGACGATAGGCGGAGTACCGCCGGAGCGGCTGGTGGGGCGGCTCAGACGCGATCCTCTCCAGCCTCTCGTAAAGGAGTCTTGAGGGAGAAAAGCATCCCTCCGCTATCGCATTGTCCGCAGGCGTCGCCTGTAAGAAATCTCCGCTCAGCACCTCGCTCGTCGCTTTCCTTAATTCTTTTATGCCGAACATTTCTGCACTTAATTAGAGCTACTCTGTTCCGAAACTGGGAAGCTTAAATGCGGCTTGTTAAAAGCTGCCCCTTTCATCGTGCCGTTTCGCCCCCACATTTTCGTCCTCGGCTCAACAACCCTCGTCTCTCCAGTCGGCGTCTTATAAATTCATACTATTGCGACGAACTGTCAATGATACGCAGTCTCTCGCGAATCTAGATCTCCGTCTGGAATATATATATATATATATATATATGTATGTGGTTGACTGGTTAATTATTTCCTTGGCTTGGCAGGTTTTTGAGAAGTATGTTGAAGTAAACTGCAAGATGTGTAAGTCCTTGGTGTAATACCAAGAACACTCCAGAATTTTAATGAGAATTTCCTCTTTGTTCGGAGATTGGCGAGTTCTGAGTTTAATGTCAACTCCGGACTTCGAGTATTCGCACATTAAAGTAGCATCTTGGCGAGGTCAGACTTGACCCAATTGTATGGATGTCAAATGTTTTTTCCATTTTAATGAGCACTCCGGGGAACTCTTGGACAAGAAGTAATTGAAAGTCCAAATAAATCCGATCTCTCGCGAGATAAATTTCAAGCTATATTTCTATTATGCATATGTATAGGAATCAATCGGGATAAGATTTTTCACGGTAAAAATGGCTAAGGAGGTCAAGTGGGGAGTCTATTCTAATTTAAACCGCATAATTTCAATGCGTTGCAAGTTCCAAATTAGAAAAAGCAGGTAAGGAACTTCCAGTTAGGTTGCCTCGTCGTCTTACATGACCTTTAGCTGGCACGAAGGAGCTAAATTTGTTTATGCAAATTTTAATTGCTACCCAAGCCGTAACTTCTGATGCCGTTGAAATTAATACAAATTGCATTCTTTTCCCGTCACATTGGCGACTTTTTATTTTCCTGCAACCTTGCAGCATTCTGTGTTCTTTACTCACACTGTGCTTTTTCCTGAAACCATTTGCTTCCATATTAGGTTCATAGTCATTCTTTTAACGTCACATTTATTCAAATACCCGCATATTTATGTAACTATAGAAAATGAAAACATTTAAAAAGAACAGGTGAGTGTTTTTCAAGAACATTTCGATAGTTTGTCGCCTTTTAACAGTATTTTGAGCAGTAATTTTAAAATATATCAGGAACAGGTGGATCGTGACAGTAAGCAAGTCTGATTTCATAAACATAGCATCGAGATTGGCATGTCGTTATGTTGGCAATTGGAAGGCCCACGGCATACAATCTCGTTGGATGTCAACGTTGTCTAATTAAATTTCAGTCCCTCGTTTTGAATTGCGGTCGTGCTTTCGTGTTCGGGACAAGCGTGAATGACAATAACGAAGCTAATTTTTTAATATATGACGGCATAACGGGGGCAGGAATAATATTTGATTTCACTCGGAAAGCCAATTCCCGGCGTTATCACAGTCCGGGAATGATTGCAGTCTCGTATTAATAATGCGAGAATATATATCGTGACACTATGGCGACCGCGTTACGATTGCCACCGTTATTGAATTAATTCATAGCGCGGACGCGCTGTCGTATCATATTCGACGCGATTTCGTTTTTGACAGTCGCTAATAAACTCAGTTTATAGCCGTCGAATATGATGGCTACGTGATATATTGGATGAGTGTTACCGGCTCAATCGATGACACAGAGCGTATCGCTTGGGCATTCATAGATAGAGATACAAATTCTCGAGATCATCCGCGGGACTCGCAAATCGCTTGATTTTCATTTTCTGCATTTGCACTTTAATAGCAAATCGTCAAATATAATGAGTGCACACTCGTACACCAGGAGAATCTAGTAATAACCAATTTCACTAATTGGATGATGTAATCAAGTTTTATTCCAGCGTGAACGTCAATGAGTACGACTTCGTTAAATTCTGCCTCATTATTTCTGAAAACCTATATGCCATTTGAGAGGTTGTTTCAGTTTTAATAATACTTCCCCTCATTAGACACCAGTGATATTCAGTGTGCGCACTGTAATTTTATCGCCCAGTCATCAGAATTTTCCATTTCGACTGTGTGTGAACCGCATACAAATTTCTATAACAAACCGATTCACCGAATCCGATTGAAAACGATAAGGTAACTAGTAACTACCAACGCGGAAGTAAGGCGATTTTTTTCGATCTTTCAATTATTCAGCCGCTGCATATATACATACAGCAGCTGCAGAGACAATGGAAACTCAACTGCCGGAAGTTCCATCAGTGAATTACAATCAAGCGAGTGTATTATGGGTGGAGGGTCAAAACGAAATGTTTATCTAGGGGCGAAAGGATAAATAGAAGCGATACCAGTAAAGTGGAGTAGCAAAAGCCCTCCAGATTATACGATGTGAAGTTCGATGAAAGTAAAAAGGCACAGGTTACAATAGTATACGCGCTGGGTAAAGGATTTTGAACCTTGAAATTTTTACAGCGTCACCTTTCTTATGTCTGATGTATATCTGAGTGTCCTCTATCGCGGAAACAACCTGTACCCTTTTTCGAGCTGCCAGGAATTCGGCCAGCGGGATTTCTTACGGTGCCGTGAATTCAAATGTATTCCCTCTTTCTCCCGGCGCCCGCGCAGCCTGGCCGTATAAATCTTCGAAAAAAGGCCCTAACACGATGCAGAGATTCCCAGCATCCCGCTCTCTTTCTCACTCTATCTCTCCCCAAAGCTCCGATTCATCGTTCTATCCATCTCGGTCGCTCCGATCGCGCAAAATAAAAAGGCCGTACTTACCGAAATTGCTTGGGGGAAATCGCAAACAGATCGGCTTATTCCATTCGCCGCGCAATGGAGAAACCCCGAACGGCTCGATTATCGATCCTGCTATCAATACCACTGATGGATCGATCTTCCTTCTCGTAATAATGTTACACCACGACCAGTGAGACTGCTTCCATCGAATGCCCAACCTTTGGTCATTCATCATTTAAGAAGAATCAATCCATAAGTGCGCAGGAATGTTACAAATATTGTGATTAAATATATTCATCGTACAAACTGTTTACTACAAGTACTACAAATCGTGCATATGAGGAAAAGAACCACACGTCGTTCTATTACGAACGTAAACGAACACAAATAGAGCACTAGATCCTTGTTATTACTGGAAGTCGACTGACATATTTTTATACTAATAAGATAAAAACTCTTAACATCACCCATTATGGCTGATTCCTCTCAAGAACTGGAAATCCCAGCCATTCAGGAAAACGAACTTCGTCATTGCCAATGTCTTTGCATTTTTCCTGAGATCATCATATCATTAGGCGTATCTTGTTGCAATTCTTATTAGGCTTGTTATTGGAACAAGCAGCGGCATAATATGGAGATACAAATTCTCGTGAAGGAAAAGCACCGAGGACGTTATGAATACTGCTCAGTTTGTTTACGTGTACTCGCGCGCGCCGGTTATTGCATGGGACGACGTGCTCAATACATACAAGGGTATCTCTACACCGGTCCGGTTCGTTATCGTAACATGCAGTTGCGCTGGAGGCTGACATGCTATCATGAGCTGAGCCGAGCTATCAGCAAAGGGTCGTCCTGTTGATTACATTGAATTTTAAATCCACGGTATTAATCATGTATCGTGAACAATGTATTGATGCAAATGATCAATAGTTGCTGTGTGTATGTTTATATATGTACATACGAAATCGAGATAGTACCTCATTCGCAGCACTCGGTTCCTTAACATGGCAATGCCGGTAGCTCTGCATTATTAATTATTACCAGAGGACAAGATAGCATTTATTACGCCAAGCACTGCACCTTACTTCCATAAGTCTTTTTCCTATCGTCAAGGCTGCAAGAACACGTGCTGCTTCTCGCAGCTTGAAATAGGACTAGTTCAGCAGGAGTTATGCCACGGCAAGTACCCAACAAGTATAGTTCGACTGCCGACAAAGTGGTATTCGTTCTCTCGAAGGTAAATACGAGTGTAAAGTTCGGATAAGGTGCTTCTATGTCTTGTAAATTTTTGTTGCCACTTCTACAAGAGCTGTTGGAATTCGTTTGGAGGAACGTGTCAGCACCCTCGAGAAAGTAATGGCAGAGAGGTAATCATAGAGGAGAGGGACGTTTAGCGAGGCCTGGCATGTGGAATGTGAGTGGCGGCGTAAAACTTAACCGACCACGTTATATTCAATTACATCGGGGCTTTGCCAACGGCGCGGCGGTGCTTTGTGCTCGTGGAATTTATCGCCACGCCTGGACCCGTGTTACCACCGCGCCGCGCCGCAAGGGTGAACCAACGCTTTTTCTCGCTACCGGTTTACGCCGTTTTTGCCAGCCGTCCCCTTCCTCTTCGTCCCTTCGTCGCGTCGCTTTCTTTCCACAGGTTTTAAGTGCAACGCCAGCCAAAAAAAAACCCTCTCGATTCCTGTGTGTACAGTTAACGCTCACTCGCGCCTATCTAATCAATATGTGCACGTTTGGTGGCGCTCGGAGTCTGATAATTGAACAGATTTTCGAAACTCAAATCGATGCTGCGCACTGGTGAGTTTTAGTACGTTTTCGTTCGCGCACGTTCAGGGTGTAACAGATAGCTTGGTACCAATTTTTTGCCATCGAATTATTGATCAAGCGCAAAGGCTGAACAATTAAGTTTATCTGATTCTGACGGTTTCTTCCAGGTTTTGCAATCTTCCTGATCTTTTCCGGGGCTGAAATTTGGTGGAGAATGTTTTCTTGCATCAAGGAAGAAGTGATATAAATTCCAGAGCCCTAACTCAAAATTCATTTTTTCGCAAATTTTTCCATATGTACCCCTTCACAAATTTTCGATTTTTCGAAGGTTCTGGGACTTGGACGAACGCTTGATATTTCGATTGTTTAAGTATGAAAACGGATATAAAACATAAAACTAGTGGCTGAAATGCCGGAATTGTACTGAAAACACATGGAAAACCGATCTTGAATAATTAGCTTTCGTGGTTTTTCCCATGTTTTCCATACTTCCCGACATTTTCCGGGACTGAAATTTGGTGGGGAATGTTTTCTTACATCAAGGAAGAAGTGATATAAATTCCAGAGCCCTAGCTCAAAATTCATTTTTTCGCAAATTTTTGTGGGTATACCCCTTGACGAATTTTTGGGCCAAAAAATGAACTTTGACCTGGGGTTCTGGAATTTATATCACTGTTTTCTAGCTAAATACTGAATCACTGCCTGAAATACCAGACCCTGAAACGGTCGGGAAGGATGATTCCAAAATTTTCGATTTTTCGAAAGTCCTCGGACTTTGTGGAACACTTGATAAATCGATTGTTTAAGTATCAAAATTTTTAATCTTGTGAATTAATTCATAAGCCGTCGATACTGTCGTGATTCACTCCGTGTAGTGCTCAGCGACGCACGACACAAGTGACATTACACGGCTACCAAAACAATTACGCAATGTCGGTATTACCAATAATTCCATAGTAAAAAGCTGGTTCCATTCTATCTGTTACACCCTGTTCGCAACGGATTGAGTGAAGAAGCACCCAGTCAACTGACGCACAACGTTAGCAGCGAACGACGAAGTAACGAACTAATTCTCCAAGTTCACGAGTCGCGAAATTCGTTAGTGAATTCGGTTGACCTAAATGCGATGATTACGTCCACCTGTCAATACATTGGCTGGGCGATTCACTTTGCGTCGACTACCGCAAAGCTCCTTTGATGAGATGCTTGGCGGCCTTCGGGGTTCAGGCTTCACCAGAGAAATTTGTAACAAGTTTTCTCAAGCCTCTCCCCACACCCCCGTCACGCCTCTCTTCGCCCAGTGAAGGACTTTGCGGCGTACTACATCCGACTGTAATGCAAATATCGATTGCTTTCCTTTCAAGCGCAACCCTCGTTTTCTAGCCTCGTACGAGTTGCATGTAATTCATAGTGAGTGAAACGCTTTTCAGAGAGAAAAGCGCTACCTGAGCGTCAAAGACGAGCATCCTTGATCAGATACATGTACGTTGTGAGAAGCGAGTAAAAGTCGCTGGTACAACTAGTGGGACACAGAAATGTTTTATCCTGTAGGACGATCGAACTCCTGCGATCGCCAAGTACTTGGCCATCCGCCTTTAAAGTTAAGTCGCGATTGCGGGGCTATAATAAATCGAAAGACAAACATTTACTTAGAACAAGTGGCCCATGGTATACCCGAAGAATTCCGACTGGATGTGATCAGTGAAAGGAAAGCAGCAAGATTGGTCTGAGAGCAATTGTCGTAGAAGGAAGACAAATATTGGTGATCACTGTTCTATCAAAATCCCCGCGATTTCCTCCGACAATGATTATTTATCCTCTTTCCCTCACAAATGATGAGATTTTTGGTCGGCTTGTCTTGAGCGAACAAAGTCTCGACAGACTGTAGAACAGGAAGTCACTGTGGACTTTTCTAGTAGCAGTTACATAAATCTATCCCTTATATAGAAATCCCATTTCACAGGATATTATGGGGCTGTCAAAAGTATTCTGTTTTCTAGGTGCGACCCGATCCTCTTATGAATTTGTCTTATTTTCCTGACAAAGTTAGCTAACCACTTGTTCTACCAATTCGAAGAAAACTGTTGAATTTCTTCGCAGTGAGAGGAATTTGCCAGCCAAAATATCAAGTGAGTTGACACTTATCTAGAATGGTCAGGACGTATATGCTGGCGTACGGAGGTGAACATTTCCCGTTCAATTAAAATAAAGAGCACAGGCGTAAGAAATATTAAATTCTGCAATAAAAGTTCTTGGTGAATTTAAAGCGAAAAATTCGTAAAGGTGCTATTATCGCGAGTGCATAAATTCGACGCGAGGCCATACCGCCACGGTTTATGGGGGCCCAACGATCAATCAGCATGATTGGCGACGGAAAGTAGATGGTCATTAACATTTTCATTTCACGCGCTCGCGCTTAGCTGAGCGAACGTGCTAAATCACGAAATGTACAGAGAACCGGTGAATGTTTATGCAAATGGCCCGATTGACTGCAACGAACAGTTTCTGATGGCCGGATATTGTCCTTTGCTCCCAGAACTGTTCGATATTAGTATTGTTTTATTTCCAAGTACAAATTACTATATCAAATGCTTCATATGACTACACAGTTTAACAAAACTTAACACTTTCAATTGATCATTCTTTATTGAGTGATTACCAGCAACCACTTTTGATTGTAGATTAATGTATCACACAATGCCAGATTGATGTAGTATGTGCAGTGTGTCTCGTAATTTCCATCGAGTATCCGACAGCTTGTATTATCAATCAGACTCAATTTGTTCATTATTATATTACACTAGAAACACATATCTGTATCTAGTATACCTCGGATTCTCAACTTACACTCGACATACATCAACAATAAACAGTATATCCTATTTATCCGCGGAACAACGATTTCACGGCGGCATAGAACGATCAGAAATTTGAATCAATTTCAAAGAAGTTCTCACAATTTGTGGTGAATGTATCTTTTTCCTTTTACTGCGAGCGCAGTTCATCTTTGTTTCAATCCTCAGTTAAAGATAGGAAAAGTTGACAAGCTTGCTATTAGAGAAACTTGCTCAGGGTTGGCCGATATTGGAGGAATTACGCTAATTTATCACCATTATCGGTGATAGCCTCCAGTACGGGGGGGATGGATCGACGGGGTGATATAAAGCGAAAGTACAAAGGGGCTTTCAGTGTCTAGCTCGCTGAATGTCAGAGGGAAGAAGATCTGTAAATTAAGAAGTCGCTGGAGACGAAAGTAGTCCTCGATCTTTATAATAAAGAGTGTGCACTAACTAAACTCTCTCTGTCTTGCTTCATTCGAGTAAATCAGCTATTGCAAGAAACAAGATCAGAAAGTTCCAAAGAACAAATAAAAGTTCATTTAACCGTGGCGCCGAGTTACCCTGATTATCCGAATAGCGCGTAATTATGTTGGGAATAAATGATGGGCCCGGTGAACGACAGTGATAAATCAGTAGTCAGTGGAATCACTCGCTGATTACGTATTATTATATCATTTGTCAGGGCATTTAATTACCGCCAACGTATAATCGCAGGTATTAACAACACGGGGAGTTGGGGAACGCAAAGGAGGCGGAGATACATTAAATCGACAACGAGCAGCATTTATTTGGCAATATAACAGTCCTGGTTGAGCATACCTCACTTCCAGTGCAATATGTCTCCATATGTGTTAACAGGCTCGATTGTCGTGACGTTTCCGCGTTACAAATACATTCAATTACACCCTACAGTTCGGTAATTCTACTCGGAGATACTTTAATCAAACGAACGAGCGAAAATTGGTACAAATTTGTAGTCTATTAATACGGGATGTATCCATTATTGATTAGACTCCGCTAATTAAAAACTTGTTTGGAACAAGTAACAAATTGCGATTTAACTTACAACCATCGGATAAAAGAGTTCACTCCTTTCATTTTTAGTACTCGCTTCATTCCTGGCACACAATTCGCAGACGTTCGTTCCAATATTCAGAAGATTTCGACAGCGAAACGCGGCATGATATATTGCTCTTCGTTTTCTCGCTTTCCACTCCAGTAATTTTTTAGCCCCCTTGAATTATGATGTGTAGATGATTTCAAACTAACCTTGAGAATATTTCCCTCGTTAATTTGATTGGCTTATCGAGCTCCGGGCAGGAGAGGCACGAGCATCAAAAGCGAACGCTTTTCCAAACCCTATAAAACAGTTGGACGACGTGGCGAAGTTTTACGGGCAACGCAGCCGAGTGGAGAGAGTATGCAAATTCGGGCGGAGAGGCCGTGGCACGAATCGAAATATTTCAATGTAAATGTACGAGTATTGTGGATGGTAGAGGGGGAGGGGTGGGGAGGGGGAGGGGTGGGGCGTACCCTTGGAATTATCGGATTTATCGTGTTCCTTCGTCAAACACCAATCGCTACCATTTTCGCCATCGGAGACTGAAAGACAGGCCTGATTCTCCCGATCATTTATTCATGAGCCTTGAAGGAACGAAAAATGGCAGTCACTCGCCACGAATCGAGTGTTACAGAATGTGGCACTCACCGCGGAATAAATTTTAATATTAATTTAATCGGTGAATTGCAGGAACAATTAATTGGTACACAGATGCAACGCACTGCATTGCAGATTAATGCGTAATTCATAAATTGTGATGATAATCTACATCGAACGTGTTTTGCAATAAATTCCTATCGATCCACAATTTGGCGGAAATGTGCACTTTCCCTCCTACTTGTGTTGAGACATAAACTTCCGATAATACTGGGACGGCCAAATTGACGGATAAATTAAGCTCTTTGCGGGAGAGCGAGCCAGTGATTTCCCGAAATTCTCGGGATATAGAGAGAATTTCAGGAATTTTAGAGGAAATACCAGAGCGCCATATCAAGAGCGCTTCTCCGCACAGTTCAGCAAACGTCGAATGCTTGCTGCCCGTATTAAAAAAGACTGAGAAACTGGGAAATTCATCATCGTTACGTGAAATTCGACCGATTAACGATAAAACTGCGATACTTGGTGAATATTCCCATTGTCAATTTCGATTCCGAGACTCAGCGGTATTCACTATTTCCTGCTTCATTCATAGCGGTGCAAGTAATAAGAGTGAACCAATCCTATCAGCGAGAATAAATCATGGAAGTGGCTTCGTTTCGAGGAGTACATCTCGTCAGGCGGTATTGCCGCGTGAACTCGTCGTTATTCACGAAAAAGCCGAACGTGACCAGCAGTGACTGCTCCTCCCCTTCGTCACGCGGTAAGAATCGAGCGGCCGTAACCTTACAGTCGGTTGTACGATAAAGGGCTCGTAAAAGTGTACCTACGTGTGGATCGGGAAAAAGAGAGAGTCGGAGTGTGTCACAGAGAGGAAGAAGGAGAGAGAGGGGTTATTGACGCGGATTTTATCACGCCACCCAGCCGAGATTCTCGGGCGAGAAACGAATTTGAAGTCGCGCACCCACCGAGGCAGTTCGCTATCACCGCAGCCACGGGAAGCGTTGATAAAAGCCGGGTTCCCCATAAGCGAGCTCTGTCGCTTACTTTATCTCAACTCGTCAGCTTACACCGCCATCAGCCAAACTGTGCGAAAAACGGCCGCGTGATATTCCAAAGTGGATTTAATGACGTACGCAAATTCAACGTCATTCTCAATCACTGTTATCACTTTGCTGATGATCTCGGAAAGCACCATACTCGTAAATTGACTCTACCATATTGCAATGCCTACCTAATACAATGCATTCACATGCATAGTGAGCTAGGAAAATGAGTAGTAAGCGAGCCGCGATCCAATGATCAAGTGGCATGAACCAAAACCCGTGTGAATATAGAAGCTCTCTGGTTATGAATTCGATATTGAGGGAGGACGCAACGCAATCAAAGCCAGATAGTGAAGCTGCTGTTCGCCGCCTCTCGGCGCTCTAGAAATGGGAGTACATACAATATCGCGTGATTACAGTGCGAAATTCGAGGTGACCACTCTCGAATCGATGAACGAAACCTAGCAGAATGTAAACGTTATCTGGTAAATTCGGCAATGTTTCCAGGATTACCACGCCCTAGTTGATCATCAGTGCATATTACAATAACAAGGTAGAACTTCGCCTCATATGTTATTCTCGTATTTGTACTAACTTCTCGCCAAGCTGATGTCTACAGACCGGCAGACGCCAAGCTGCCCTGGCCGGTTTAACTGAATGCAGCGACAGTAGAATGGATTAGACTGAGGAGATTGCTACACTAGAGTAGGACAATTCTTGTCAAATTAAAGTAAGAGTTGTCAGCCACTCAGCTGAATTAAGGGAGGGAAGGATGTTTACATCAGGCGCCAAGACTTAGTACGAGCGATGTATACAACTTCTAATAGAATCTCGTACCTCGAGGATCAATAAAAGGCAAAATAATAACAAAGAGTTGTTGTCTCCCAAGACTGACTAAAGTTCATTCAAGCATGTTCGGGAGTCTCGTATAAAACATAGCAAACAAGAAGGCATTCGGCTGTTTAAAATCAGAAAATTCCACACGATGAAAGTATGGAGTCCGGAAATATTTTCCACACAATTGATCAAGAATTATTACTATTTACCAGACGTTAAACTACTGCCGTGATATAGTGAATAATGTGTAATGTATAAGTTTGTAGTGTGGGTTAACGGAGATGAATGCGGAAAGTGCGTGCGCGGGGGGTGGTTCTCAGGTTCAAGAAGATCAATAGAAATCGTAAGGGAACAGCGGAAAATGGTAGAGGCTCGCATTCTCTGTGTCTGGATGGCAAGCTATAGCCGGTCGGGGGCGTCGTGCCGCATGCTGGCGTCGTCGACGTCGTCGGGCGGTACTCGATGTTTATAGCGAGACATTGGCTCCATTGGCGGAAACCAGCATCGTTTGGCTCGTGGGCCAATGTTCTCGATTCCCGTTTTCGAAGCGGCCGGCAAAAAAAGCACTGCAATTGTAAATACGATACCGCGCGCGCGGGGCAATCGGGCCGTGAGAGATATGGGGCTTTTTATTAAAGGAAGACCGCTGTTATGTACCGATAAAGCAGCCGCTCGTGTGCAGCTATGTATGTACACACTTCCTTTCTTCCGTTCGTTCTTTCTATCCCGCTCGACACTCACCTTCACGGCATATAAATAACTACGGCCACACCGGTTAGATTAACCGTAAAAAAAAACAGCGGAACAGTACGCTTTGTTAGTTGTATCAGTCAATCTAGTCTGAACTGTATGCGGTATATAAAAATATTAATGGCATGTATACATTTCATAGTTGCACTGTTCATTGTTAAGAGTGTGGCAAATACCAGAGAGTACTCAGTTATACGAACTACGTGTTGGGATAATTATAGCGCGTGTAACGGATTCTAGTCCGGGATTGACGAAGCACCTGAGCGCACTACTTGCCCTTTATGATTTATGACCGCAGGATTTGCGGTTCACGTTTAATTAATCACCCCAACTGTTAAAAGGGATCGATAAAGATAAAGTGCGAAATCTCCAACACAGGGGTTAAACGTTTGAAATACATACGACTGCGTGCATTAAAGTAGACCTCTCCCGAGAGACATTCCTTTCTCGGTATCGTCGAGTTTTTTGGGCAGGTACTTTTTACTCCCTCGTATGAACGTTTTTATTTAATATCTGATAAAGTGATTCGACACCGCTGGACTGTCTTTACAGTAAAGAGTGAAAGCATGTGAGCAGCCTTGTAATTTCATTGGGTACGTGACTTCGTCAATAATGAAATTGAGTTAGCTGATCAGGCGATAGCCATGTCTAGTTTAGTGCCCGTCAGTATTACTAGCTTGGAGTTTCGAAGTCGGCCGAGGGATCCGTAACCGCATTAAACGCCATATCGTACGTATTTAATCCCCAGAACTCGATTTTACGCATGCTGCTACGTAAGCTCTGATGTCAAATCGCTCTAGTAATCTCTTCCATAAATTTTACACGCAAGCACTAGTGCATGAATTTTTATAACTATTTTCTTCAGTGAACAGTAAAACTAAACGAAAGTTTCGATGTCCATTATAACAATGTTTGTGCGAAATATTGTCCGCTCCTTCAAACAGACGCCCACAATTTTTTTAACTTGTTAATTGGGAAGTTGTTGTAATTTCCGGCTACGTGCCTTTTACGAATGAGCTTTATTTCAATTCGTACTTTAAAGCGGGGTAAAAACTCCGGTCCGCTGCCGCCGAAAATGAGCCGAAATGTTCGGTACACGCCGAAAAAGGGGCGAGAAAAAGCGGAGAGTGCTCCAGTCGAAATACTTCGCACGGGATGCGTAATTATGAGCAACTTTTCAATTTCGGGAGAGCACCCACTCGATTACCAGCTTGGCGTGAATTTCTATGAAACATCATTCACCAGATCCTCGATCGGCAAGGCATTTACATTCCGGAAGCATAGTATCTACTCTACTCCATCGAACTATTTCCTCCGGCTACTGGCTTCTGTGCTAGTCAAAGTTTAATCCCAAGAATCGCAGGGAGAAATCTACAAGCTATCTTTTACACGATGCACATGCAGATAAGACAAAATAATTTTGAATTCCAAGAAGTATGTGTATCAATATTAGCTGGAGCAATATGCATAACTTAGCGAAGATGTATACAGTAAGGGTCTAGATCGCAAATAGCTTGACAGTTGGTAGCTTCAAGAAGCACGCTGTCGCTGCCGAAATCAAGTAAACGTGTTACATGCATATGGATCGACTCCTTTCGGCTGACCTGTCCGCATATAATATTCTAATTGGAACCAGCGTTGTGTACATACCAACAACTCGTAATTTGATTCTCGCAGATACAAGTTTCCTCTGGTCCCTTTAGCAGCGATCACAATGAAACTATTGTGATCTCTGCTAAATAATTGGGAAAGAATTACTGTCCTAGTTATTCGTCGGAATTAATTCGTTCCTAAAATTAATTTAATAACCGGAAGATCATCGACACAGCAAAGATAAAATTTGGTGCGATGAAAATAAAGTAACTCGACGGTATGAAAGAGGTAGCACTCCTAGCATGGCACATACAAGAGAAATGTCTACGTGAAGCGAATGAAAGTCAGTACTGGCAACATCCGGGTCCAAACAATGCTCTCCTGGCGACTCCAGTATGCTTGTGACGCCGGATCTTTATTTCATATTTTTATGACTGATAACCCAGTCCTCGACCACTTGCTGACAGAAGAGGTCGACGGGAGACCTTCGTAAATGCCTGCAGCACGCTCCACTGAAAGAACATAGAAAGAGGGTTTCCGATAACCAACTCGACCATCCCAGTCTAGTCGGGTTAGAAATTTGCAGGCCGCGTCAAGAAATTCCAGCTTCCGAAATTCTAGCTGCATTTGAAAGTTCTTGCAGCTGCGGTAGCTTACGAAATGACGGATTACGTAGCGGGTCGGTCATTCGTCTGGTAGCGGAGAAAATATCCAAGGCAATTTGTATTTTCACACAAACGGGATGGTGAAGAATTGCACAATTTATTCTAAAAATACGTAATGCAACAATGTTCATGTAAGTCGTCTTTGCCAAACAGACGTGGTTCGACGAAGGGTCGGAAAAGGAATCAAAGGGAGAGTTCTTCCCTTCGCCGTTCGGAAAGAACAAATTCAGAGTGATTGGAGGATTTGTGGGATATACGCTCGAATGCGGGAAGAAATCAGCGGATCGTCGTATGCTTTAAAAACAACAGCTCGAGGGAAGAGGGCATCAGTGCATCCTGAACTTGAGATCCCAGCATGTGTATCTGTGTCAATGGCACCAGATACAGGTAAGCGTGCACAAAAGAGCTGGTCTAGAGAAGTGGAGTAGCGGATGACGACTAGGAGGACGATGCTTGCGATATCGAAGTCACCTCCGGGTACATAGGTACTATAGGGTGCACGTAAAATGGAACAAATCTCGGTCCTTTCTTTCTTCGCGTGGCGAATCTCGTCCGTTGCCACGATGCACAATTCTCACATACCTAGCTTAGTGGTAGCACTCGCTTCCGTCTACCTGCTACCATCGCACAGTCAACCCACCTTTGTAACAATGAAATTCTCCCGCTCTCTGCCGGCGAAAATTCGCGGAACCGATGCATCGCGCGGCCCGAAGGGGGCGAGGTTATTCTGAATGTAAAATCGGCAAACAGATAAGAGAATGACAAAGAAATAGCTGTGGGGGAAAAACTATTCGAGCTAGAACCACCCGAGTTTCACGGGAAACGAACATTTTCCAAGCAAATTGATGCTCCCTCGAGCGATCGCGTGAAAACTATTTCCTCCACTGACGGAGTATGTAAGTGCACTTCTGTACGCGCTCTTTTAAATTACAGAGAACACCATTCCGCTTGAGTGTAGACGACGAGAGGTGTGAAGAAATATCTGAATATAAGCATCGGAAACTAATGCTTCGCTTGAGGGAAATTTCTTTCTGCTGTAAGTCGGATTGTCATACATATCGGGGTCGTGTGAATTTTGTCGAGTCTCGACCGGTCCGTTTGACTCGAAAGATGAATCGGGTTCATCGGTGTCATACTAAAATATTCTTCAACCTCTTGCGGCATCCACCGTCAAACGTTTGATCAACCCTACCAGTGGCAGTTCGACTAACCCAGTTCCAATCTTCTGAACTTGTGCGAAAGTCATCTCACTTTAAGCGCACCGCCAGTTTCAACCCAGCGAGTATTTCTCCCACTTTTCGGAGCTGTGCGCGCATGCTTTGTCATTTCCCCGTAATTGCGATCGATTATTCGATCTTAACAACCACTCCATCGGGGTTGCTGTGGTTCGACTGGTGGAAGCTCGCTAAATACTCCTGGTATACACTCTCAGATTAAGATAATCAAAGAAGAGGGGAATCAAAAATCGATCAGTGTACCACAGAGAGTGGTGTGAATCGTTCCATCGGCGGATTAAGTGTCTACATGTCGCAAAAGCCCCTCGAACATGAACTCACTTCGGATCACTGTGTGTACACTGTAAGTATGTACAAGCTCCGGCGCGTACTCAGAAGTGGCAGCTGGCCGGCGCTGCTGGTAAGAACTTGGAAAGTTCAATCTACGAAACTTCACGCTCAGCGCGTGGCAGACGTTGGATATTGCACATCTTGTAACTATTACACACTGCCTACTCCCTTGGCGGCGCTGGGTGTCAAGATTCTAGGAAGTCTGCAGCCTTATTTGTTCGAAAGTTACCACTTTTCCGCCTACCTTCTAGCGATATTTCCCTCGTAGGAATATGAATTCCCCACTTTCTTTCTATGCCAATATCACTTCTAACGCCGCCACTCGGTCAAATCTCCTTTCTTCAACTTCCACGGCGGAACTTCCACGCGAATTTCGTATTGATTCAAAGCCTGGACGACAATTGGAGGCACGCGCGACTGAGTTTGGAGAAATCGCTTGGGCTACCGGGTGAAAGGTAGCAGAGAGAGCAGTCGTGAAAAAGAGAATGGGTGGTTGGGGCAAAATGAAATGCGATGTGGTCGCAGTAATTTATGAACGGGGTTGGTGTAAATAGAAACGAGATAGAGAATCGCATTAATGCTACCGCACGAAATCTGACGAAACTCATTCGTGATTTAGAGGAATCCCATCCTGATATCATCTCGATTGTAACGCGGCGAAAGTAAACGGTCCCGTCCTGTCCCGCACGAATTCGCCATTTTAATTTATTGCCGCGTGGCGATCCGTTATTGCGATAGCCCACTTTCACGGCCGTATCTCACTACGACGCCGGAAAAACTAGTCACTGTCGGCCGAAATTTAATTTACCTCGTCGGTTTCATTTCCCCCCTTTCGTCACTGCCGGTAAAGTCAGACTTGGACAATGAGAATCTTATTCTAAGAAGAGCTACTTCACGCGAAACGGAATTTCAGCCTGGAGTGGAAGTGGAACATCATACCAAGTTACAATTTGACTATGAAAATCTGGCCGGAAGCTACGCAGCTGCCAGGCATGAGAGAAATGTCTCAAAATTATTGCCCGCGGCTGTCGAGGCCGATAACTCCATTTTGCGCGAGCTTTGCGATAGTTTCCGGCTGCCGTCGCCTAAGTCACTTACGTTATACGTGCCGACACGAGTTTCCCTGGACTTCTTTGTCGGACCATTTAAAGTCGCGGATAAGTCACTTTCTAAAGAAACTTATGGTAAAACCCGACTGCCTCTCGAGTACACGCCAACGCGGCGGAAACTTCCCGGAGCATCCAGTAACCCAGAAAAATGTCCAACTTCATTCGTTTCGCGGACGACTGCATATCAACGGATCTGAAATTAATAGCTGCTGCCTGGCGATACGTCGTGAACACGAGTGCAATATTCCGTCGATCCAGGAATACGCCACACAGATATACGAGTTTCCCGTTCAACGGTGAAACATTGATTGAAAAAAGTGGAGAGATGAATTTCCATAATATCTGGGAATATCCAGTGGATTCAAAGGAACATTCAACCATGTCGCGGGCACATACCGCATGCAAATTTGGTCAGAAATTGGACACACACATGGTTGATACTGAAGAATTCCAAATGAAAGCCTGAAGAGATAGAGAGAGGGCCGACTAGGTAAACAGCTACCGGTGGAAGAGCGAAGATAGCGTGGTTAACAAGAGAGTGAGATCGCCCGATGGCCGGACGAAGAAAAAGCCGTGGGGAATCACGACAAAGAACGGGGGCGAAAGCGGGACAGAGAGAAGCAGAGCGCCTGTTCGGCTAGCCAGAAAGGGAAATGGGCCCCAAGGTTTTCGGATGCTGCTTTCCGGTGGCGCAGAAACGAAATTGCGGCTGTTTATCTAACGCGGTCGACAGAAATTCCATTTCATCTGACGCGACCGCGAAGTCGGCATGCCGACTACCGTTCTCCACCCACACGTTCTTTCCATTCGTTCTTACGACTCTTATTTATTTCACTCGCCCGCTTCTTCGGCTGACTTATCTGCCTACAATTTCACGGCTTAACCTTCGTCCCGTTAAATTCTACCGTATCTTGGGCCTGTATACTTCTTTTTCTTCCTATGCCGAAGCTTTCATTACTAATGGAACTTACATCAATAAGCAAAGAAATCCTCACCATTCCATTTTCCATTACTCTCGAACAGTAGGGTGTGAAAGTATACACATAATAGCCATATTAGCGATAACTCGGGATATTGTTTGTAAATAGAACTTCATGGCATCCATAAGACAGTTAATATGAAGTCAAAGCTTGTTTCACTGTTGTGTGAGATTACACTCCTAATATGCACAGAAATTGGAATACCATAAGAAATGATAGTCACTATATAGCCATAGAACTTATGTTAGAATAAGGAGGAAGAGAGTATCTACTTTCAAAAAAGTATTTGATAGATGCGATCCATATTTCGTAAAAGATGGATTGCAACCCCCGAGGGTAACACCCTTTCCGATAAATCCTAGAGGTGGAAGGTTTCGGAGCAGGCTCCGCGATAGGATCCATAGATTATATTGCAATTGATTTAAAATATTGATATAATATGATTCAAACTTAAGTCCCCGAAGCAGAAACACAAATAATATACTGAGGTATAAATTCCTCAAATTGGTTAACAAAGTATAATTCGTTAGCTTAATTTAAATTTTGTGTTCAAAAAAAAGGATGAAGTACTCCACGTGATATCTTTTATCTCCAGTGTTCCAAAAGTTCGTACTCATAAAAGATAGAGATTCAGAACTATTTTAATACAATATCAAGAAGATATATGGGTCTGCCTGTTCTGGCTTTGGAGCCGAAAATCTGGCTGTTTTCCCGGCGCCAGTTGTCCGGACACAATTTTCCGGGAGGGCAGTTTATATCAACGCCACTCACGCGAAGGATAATTCGAGGCTAGAAAGGGGCTCTCTGGTGTTTCCTTGGTTTCTTCATACCCCATAGTTTCCTCGACCGCTGAGGAACTCCGATATTTTAGGGTGCTCCAAGCCATCGGAAACTTGGGAAGGACACGTGACCGCACATGAGTTCCTCATGCCCAGGATACCGCAAGAACTTTTGCGGTCTGCTCCACGTATCTGTGAATCGTTACACCATTCATTAGGCAACTTCGCTCTTCGACCTTCCGATTTGGCCCTTCTTCCGCCTCCCACCTCCGAAAACTTTTCCTCTGCATGGTATAACTAACTTTTCTATCAGTCACGTCTCTCTAACTTGCACTCTCCGTAAGTTAACTCGGTTCCTTTAACACCTTCATACTTGATTCATATCGGAAATGCGATGTATATAGAAATGTCGCCGGAAAACGTTTTGTTCCTTTTCTCACCAAGTGTTGCGTAGAATGATACATTACTTTTTTTGTGAAGGGTATATTAGTAAATGAATTATAGTACGAATCGTTTGGAGTGACCAAAGTGGTGCTGAGCATACACTATGTGGTTAGAAGTTCATATAGCAACAAGTTTGACCTCGTGGCTTTCATTAGAATTAGGGCGAAAAGCCCTGACCATCGCATCTCAGTAACTTTCTCGATGTTACGGGCTACTTATTAGATGTCACTCCCAGTGCTACGCCACTGGCAGATATCATCCATCTGAAACACGGTCCTCTTTGTCTCTGAAACTCCTACGGTCTCTTTCTTTGTTCTGGTTGCCAGTAAGAAATCTTTAAAGGGTATCTCATTCGTAGAACAGCACCATTTTTCACCGGCATCCTTGGGAATTTCAGATTCAGAGAAATTCCGCCTGAGACACGTGTATGAGTTAGGCAAAATGATCGCTAACAAATTGTTTGAGAGCGTTCAAACCGTCATAGTAACTTTCCCCTTGAAAGCGAATTCGGATTATACCATGGAAACATTCATTTTCCACTTCACACGTGTGTAATCAAAAGCAGTTCAGTAGAGTGCTTGCAATTAGTATTCGTTTGGACTTGGTGGGATTTGAGAACTTCTTTAAAGTAAAATTGTGCCTCAGAAATGAGATTTTAACGAAGCATTAGGAAAACGCTGCTGTTCCAGATAGTGAAAAAGTACATTAGATGTGGCAATGGCTATGGGTATGTAAAAGGATTCTATTACTCTCGGAGTACCACTCTCCTTTCAAAAGAGACATTAACGAGTTCCGTAAAAGCTGGAAAGTGCTTCACTTGCGCGTTAGAGTAATCGTGGAAAAATATCGAGCTTTAAAAAAATAGAAAGTTCAGGCTAGTCTAATACAGATTCAGAGCAGTGAGATTAAAAGGGTTACACTTTCACCGAAACCTTCTTTGATACGCCTGGAAATTTGGCAGCTTCATGAGAGGATCGTTGCAGTAGGAGAAACATGGGTCATGAGGTCGCAAATATATACCATGGGGGTAGGAGCGCAAGCGTCAAACTTGATAAGGGTTGTCAGTCGATGTGCGGAGTTCAAACGCATGGCTCGGGGTATAGTAGATAGACGTGTCAATGTTGCACATGGAGTCCTCGTGCCGGTACCATCATATTCATGTCCACGTACACCGTAAAACCCATCAGTTTCTCTTCTTGCATGCTCTACTTGATCTGTAAGCATCTGTCAACTTCACTCTGTTTCTCTTCCACTCTCGATGCTCCCTTTTAATAAATTCGAATTAATATCCGAATAATAATCGTCCTGTGAAACTGAGCAAGGGAAGACCGCGAAGAATTGTTACACCAGTGTTGTAAGTCCACAGAGAATGGCAATGTTCAAGAGGGGGATTACTTAAATATAACGTTGTCGGTGCTTTTAATTAAAGTGGTGTGAGAATTTCCGCAACGAGCAGGCACCGCTGCCACGTGCTACTTCGGTAGTAACGAGACTTTAATCATGTTACAACATACATGCATTTAGTGTAGGGATGACCGTAGCTGTGGAGTGACTAGCGACGGAGAGGAGTGGAATTTATCCAACCACAATTATCTTAGAATTACGCTGCTGCACACGCAAGTCGGAAACAGCGGGCTGTTCTCATTGTGAAGTTAGTTTCCAGGAATGTTTCATGGAGCGACACATTCCTACTCGTTCCAATGTCCGCCATTAATGTTCTTTTCCTTAGTTGGTGAAATATTGGATGATTCTGAATTTCCTGCGACGTTCAGATTAATTCTTGCGTTATTATTCGTACAGAAATTCATGAGTTTCGCGAAACTATATCGATATGATCCTGTATTAAACTCTGTGTTTCTTGTATTAAGTTAAACTAAAACGTGGTAGAATTAGATGAAACAATTATGCTTTATGGAGGTGATATCGACATGGATAACGTATGTCTATTCATCACCCTGTACACAAACTTAAGATATGTCAAATTGCCTGCGAATTCAAACTGCAAACAGTGTAGTGGAGAAAGAAAAAGTTGAGGACAAAGGAAGTGGCAGGACTTTGTGTGTAATAACTCGATCATTTATTTCTACGCGGCACAAGCGAGCCCCTTCCCTCTGCTTCTTTTACCACAATTTGTTTCGTCCATCTGTCAACGTTAACAAGGCATGTAATTGATGATGCCGGAAGGAGAGATAGAGTGTTTCGGCCAGCCGACATTTCGCGCGGAATCGAAAAAAATGACACCCTCATTTTCACTGGCAATCCGGCACTCGACGACGAGTTGCATGATAGAAAATTCCAAACCGAGATACGAATAGTAAGCGGCGTAATCGTTTTACAAAGTTCCTCGCATAAAAATTGGGCTTTTTGCGAATTACTTGTACGCAATCTGATCTTGATGGCAGAGGGTGGGATTTCCCGACGAAGGGGAAGCATTAAATTGAGCATAAATTGTTGGAGCAAAAAAAACGGTCGACGAAGGGCGAAAATCTCGCGCGAACGAAACAAGGGACATCAACGGAGAGGATTACGTTAGCAAGTGAACACCACTTCCGCTTAAATCAATTAAAATTAAATCAAATAAATCAAATAAAAATATTAAAACGGTTGGGGCTTGCGCTGGATAACGAAATGTACCGGAAATTCCGAGAGGGAGAGAAGAGAGAATGAAAATTTGAATAAAAAAGAGGTTGGGTGCTGTTTCCTCTCGGTGTTCGAGTGTGTTTCCTATTCTATTTTGTTCCATGCGTATATGGTTTCCGCGCCAAGGGAGACAAGTTTCGCTCTGACAACTCATAAAAAACCATAGCTCCCACTGTGCAACGCCAGTGCTCGATTGACACTCCACATTCTGATGGCGTATAAGAATTTCATGAAACATAGAAGTCCACATTTTCCTTTAGCACTTTCTATGGCTTGATGTCACGCAAATGGAAGAATTACTTGGCAAGCCGTTCTTGCATCCCAACGTACTTTGATGTTTCGTTTACTGTCAAACGTCGAACTTTCGAGTTCTACTAGAGCCATGAAGGGCGAAGGTACACAGGATTGGCGTTACATAAGTGTATACGAAAGTGGAATGTAGCGCTGGAAAGTAGGTCACGGATCACAAAAAGCTACGTTACTTGTAACTCGAGAGCGTAGTGCGCGCCAACTCGGCCTTAATCGGATTACACGACGCCAGTCATGAAGTTTTCACTTTGCCAATACGAGTGCCCCGTTCACTCGCGCTTCGTTCATCGAGCATGACTCCATTTATCCCGGCCGATATCGAATATAGCCTGCACGAGTCTTTGCAACTGAAACAACCGAGACAATGGCCTCTTGTTTGCTCTCAGTTTCATATGGCGAGCGCTTGGTAAACAAGCCTGTGTTTGCCCCTCAACGTGGCAAATTTTTTATCGGTGAAAATTGCTCGCACGTTGGCGAATGTGAATGAAACATCTTCCTCCTGCCAGCCAAGAGTAAGTTTAAGTATAGGATTTATTATTCAGCACAAGTATAGCGCCAGGATGTGTTTGCCTTTCGAGTACTCTGCGAGAGGAATATTGTATTATGGCCATATACTGACCCAAGTAAACGATGAGTATTCCGATATGCTGTAATAATCATGTCGGCAAAGTTGACCAATGGCAAATTTGACGTTGAATTAAGGTCTGATCTTTACCCGCATCTTGAAGTCCATAGTAAAAGCTTGAAGCTTGTCAGACTGATCGAGCACTTCTTCTATTATGCGTTCCTCGCATAGAACGAATAATTCTTCCTTAAAGTTCGCAGCATATAAGAAATTTACACTCTCGTATTCTTAGACACCTCCCATTCGGTGAGCTATAAAAATAGCGTAAAAAAGAACAGACATAACCGTTAGAATAGACAATAAACATGACTGTAAATTCAAGTCTCACTGTTTATGCCGACGAATTATATTTCACTGCGATGGTATTCGTATATTGTTTTCAGAGCTCTGCCAGTCCCGCATTTTAACGTGCCAGATCCATAACGTGGCATTAATAATATCCGCGTTGTCCCAATTACGACGCCGGCCCAATAACGTCAATCAGTCGGTCATTAACGTAATTCATTAGTCACAATTCAATGAATTATTTTAGTTTCCCATTGCATTGACACTAATGCAGTCAGCAATAATGGATTGTCAAAGAATTAATTGTATTGGGCCAGGGTGTGCGCCGGTCATAGCGTAAATAATCGATGCAAGATCCCCGTGTAAACCACCTGCTAGTGATCAAACCCTCCCATAACTCAATACAATTAATTTTCAAGTGACATAGGTTCCCAATCGCAGCTAGCAATCGACAAGAACAACTACAATCTCTATCCTATTAATCACCGGAAAGTCAATGTTAATCTTACAGCAACCAAGGTGTGTGGTCTCAAAACTATCGATATCGGGTTTAAAATTCCTTCCAAGAACTACCTCAATTCCATATGTAGTTGAGACAAAATTAATGGTTGTCTGGAAACTTTCAAACTGTTTCTTCCAGAGTCCGTTTTAGTGGCGATTTTTGCATCGCGGTACAAAAAAACACGGAACCGCCCCTTCAGCGAGAACTTTTTTAGGACTCTTTTCACGATGGAGAGCGCGTGCACGAAAGGGGGATGATAGTTCCCCGGAAAATTTCTTTAGCAGTGAATTTCTCCAGGTAATTGGCTATGATCCTGTTGCCCCGCCGCGGTTCAGAAGACTCGGCAGAGAAAGTTGCGCAGCAGTTGCCTTGCAGATTGGTTTGGAACTTTCTAATGTTACAATTCACGAAGCGAGGGTTTATTCTAGCAAGTCTTCCCCAATGTACAGTATCGTGGGACATCGAGAATGAGGAACGTTTATGCAGGACTTGGGGGGCTTGCTCTGGTAATTGGTAACTTTACAAATAGCTGGTTGCCCCAGCTACTTGGGATAATCAGTTAGAAAGTGGTGGAGAAAGGGAAAAATATTCCTCTCTAATTTATTCTTGACGCATTGAATAGTTCAGTGACGGTGCGTTTATTGGAACGCTTGTTTCTGGGCTGTTCCGCTATGGCGCAGTGTATTGCTGTGTGCTCGCATAATTTGAAACGGTAAGCAAATCATTAGTATCGGGATACGCGAAATATGCGCGCAGCATTAAACACGCGGCACCGGAATTACGGGCAAGCAATCGTCGAATTAATCTACCGCTATTTCTGCACGCACCACACTAACTAAAGCGATTGATATACTTTAGTACCTTGGCAGCGGGACAGTTTACGGCGCGCATCGCTTCAGCACCAGAACGTCGCTCATTATTCTTCTGTTCACGTGAACTCGCCGCGTAATGAAATTACGAACGACGGGCATAATGACCGTAAAACCTTGGCAAGTGTACACAACTACTACCGACGGTCATTCGAATAGAATCGCTCGGGAGAACATATAGAGTACCGAGGATTCACGTAGAGATTACGTTTGCAGGGATTTATAAAGCCGGACATTCCACTCTCGAGAGTTTGCTTGGTCCTAGAATTTCAGCAATAACCGTCTGGTAGACTGGTTGCGATTAATACAGCTCCTTTCTTTCCCGTATTGCTTTCGTATCCGCCCCATTTCTGCCTATCTCATTCTTACTCCGTTGCCTGGATATTCAATTGGGGTTAGACAGTCGCGGTGATCCGGCGATCCGCAATGCAACTGAGTGGAATGTAGTACGACGAGGGCGAGCTGTGAACCAGCGAAAAATTGCTTCGAGACAGGATCACCGTGCACTGGATGTATCATGCTGATGCGATCCCAGTGCAAATCGTACATATTGTGCCCGATAAGCGAAGGAATTCGGGGTGAACGACCCCCGTGCCTGTTACCGAAGACAGGCCGAAGAGGCTCACAGAATGTTGTGATATATGCTCGTGCACTTTATTGCACAACTAGGTCGACGCTCATCGGGGATTCAGCAGGAGGCGGCACAAAAAATTGCCGACAATATTGCATAGATAAGCACAGCCGCTGGCCACATACAACGATATTTTTCGTGTTACACCGATGAAATATGCGACGTAAATTTATACCTGCATATGCATATGCATGCTGGGCTTGTATAAAGCGCCGTGTAATTACAATGATCTACAAGTGTGCTGAGACCTATAAATAATGGCGCATCGCATTTGGGATACTTGAGTTCTGGAGTAGAAAAGAACTGTTCTAGGATCGTTACGAGGTAATAAGAACCGTACAGCTCTTGGTCGGCGCATAGATGTCTAATGCACAGATGTCCCGAACATCGTTCGGGATTCTATTCGGATGTTCGCTGTTCGCTGTTCTATTACGGTAGAAGGGATGTGCGCGTTTTACTGCTCCTGTGATAACGAACGAGGGCTTTTACGTGGAACTCGATGCCATGATTCATGATGCTTTCACGGATGATGTAGAGGAAGCGGAGAAGGCCTCTCATCTGGCTGGAGGTTCAGACATCAACAGAGATATAACCTCTGGATTCGATGTCCCAGAGAGGAAGTGGTGATACGTATGTACTTTGAGACTCACGCCTTGACGAGATGATGTCAAGTGGGTTTCGTCGGTTATTGGCGCATCCTGCGCGTACAAGATGATGACATCGATTTGCCCGGCAATCTCAGGTATCCTGCACGCATGACGTTGAACGCTGCGCATACACGCGTAACCGCATTGTACAGTGTTCAGCCGTGGCGAATTTGCGAAAGGAATAAGCAAGAAGGAAACTGGGCCAGAAAGATGGATGAGTAGGACGGGGAAGAGTTGCAGCGCATCCTTAACGAGACGTTTCTTGTCAAATAAAAAGTAGCATCTTTAACACTCTCTACCGTATGCCCTATTCCACGAGAATTCAGTAAATTGAGCTTGTGAAGAGAGCGAAAAACATTTCCGAGAACACAGAATAAAAGACCATGGCTATTTACGTGGGCACGGACAAGGTAGTTTGTTAGTAGGTGTCTGTTGCAATCACAATTATCCTGGAACAATAACTCGTACATTTGAAGATGGCGGATGTATCAGGCAGCAGATACCAAAAGCTCTAGAAAGGATCATATACTTTCGGCAGGATTAATTCAACGGCGAAACAGCCGCGGCGCACTTGTGCAGAGGCAGTCAGCCACTCGAGACTCGTCTCGTAACTCAAAAGGTTTTTTCCTCGCCGGCTGAACCTCACGCCTGACCCATGCGGACACGTAACGCTCAAAAAGCCTGGGGCTACACATCGTTGATATTTCGCAGGCACGCCAAAAAAAAGGAACGAGCGCAAGGGAAAGAGAGGTGAATACGTGACCCAGAATGAGAAGCCAGTCTGCATTTATATTTCCTGCTCCTGTGCATTTCCGGCTTTTGACATCGTTGGGCTGATATTAATTTGCTTTGTTCTCTTTTCCTGTCTCCCAGTCTTCTTGAGACAACAATACAACATTGGCCGCTGTCCGAGGTATTCAGAGAAACTGCGTAATTTACATCTTTCTGTGGAAGTGCTCGAGGAAAGGGAGACCTAATGAACTTTGAATACCACTCGAGCCAGGAGTCCATCTGACGAGTACTTTTCCTTGATAACTGTTTTGGCAGCAATCTGCGGCGACGAAGTCAGACTCACCCGGATAATTTCTACTCCTGTCCGTAATTATTCAAGATATCATAGACGTTGCAGAATATAAAGCAGTTGCATTCGTAATTTACGAGCGTAATTAAAATTTATTTGCTTTGATTTAATGTTATTGAAAATCTTGTACGTACCACTTTCGTTCAGCCACATATACGATCATCATCCTTGAATCATTACAGGACACTAAAAGCTCTTCGACCAAAATAGTTCGCTTCCTAAGAGAACGCACAAAAGGTTCAGAACGACTAGAAGTACGCGGCTGAAAACCAATTCGAACCATTCAATTCGCATTTGATCCGAGATTAATACGCAGCAATTTACGCCTCGGCGGTTATAACCACTTCTCGACCTCAATCCGAGAGCAAAACCCATTTACAAACCGCAAATCAATGTTAATCCTTCTATCGACATGAATATTCGTGCTCGCACGGATTTGGAAACCTGATTGTAAATCGATGTGTTTTACTTGTGGCTGCATTCCCGTCACAGCCACATGATATATAAAAATTATGGAAACGATGTGTGATATCAGGTGTACCGTATCATCTGATTCGGCTGGTTTCAACATTAAATGGTTAAATGCGATAATCGATCGCTCACGAGAATTAACTAAGTGCTGTGGACTTCGAAACCCCACATTGCCGTTTCATATCGCTTTCATTCGCGAGCGAATATTAATAACCGATCGTTTCGCCCCGTCGGCTTTAATTTCTGTCAAATATCATTTTTATGTCAGCTGGATCTGGCCGAGGATTTCTCGATTTCCATTTTCCCAGTGGTAAAATTCATCCCTCATGGGCAGCACATTTTCTTTGTTAAAAGGTCCATTAATAATTGTAAATACACGTGGATATATTTTCTGTACTGATCGTACACCGTATTCGAAAATTCAAAGATATTACTGCAATCTTGCTAAAATCAGCATGGAATCTCTGGAGAGCAATGTTTTGCTGCGGAAATTTTGCCGATGATTTTATCAAGAGAATATCCTGCCTTCGACGAGTTCCATGAAAATTTCATGAGAGAGATCACAGTGAATCTTATTTCGTGCTTTGAGCTACTCCGATTGGACGCGCGCTGTGTATGGAAATTTTGAAGCTATGGTAACATGGATAGTAAATTGTGATCATATATTCGAGCTGCGTGTATTAGTGAAAGTTTTTCTGTGGTCCCAGAAATATTATGCTCGCGAAGAATGTGTTTGAACCAGTTTCATCATTCCGCTTGATTACTCGACTGTATGACATGAAAAGTATCTTGGATACAGGCGTCGTCGTCTCGCAAAGATGTATAACTTTTGCTCAACTTGGCGGAAGGTGTTATTGTGGCGTTTTCCCGTCAAATTTCCAAGACGCCCCCGTGCTCTAGCGGCGAAAGTTTGTCGTTCAGGCTGTTTCAGAAAACATTTTCACATCGTTTCGGTCTTCGCAATCCGGGATACTTTAAACTTCTCCCCGAACTTCTCCACGGCGCGTCGCCGCGGGCCGTGCCAACTCGCATTCTTTCTCAACCACCTTCGCAGGCTGTTCCGTTTTTTTGGCGTCTACCCGCGCAAACCCCGCCAATCGAAAGTAAAACCTACTGTCTCGTAAGCAGAACTTCCATTGCGGTTGATACTACTGAATGACGTCAGCGTACACCCGAAAGTTTAGTAACGGCCGACGAAAAACATTCGAGAATTTATGTTAATCCTATTCTACCAGGTCGAGCGAAGCTGAGACAACTGGTAAAAGGGGTTTCTCGCGATTTGCATTATTTCGTTGCAGCGAAAGTTGGCAGCATCGAGGCGCGTACATCGTCCGTCAAAAAATGTAAAACAGACCGAACAGCGTGATTCACGGTTTTTATAAGAATTATAAAAAATGGCTCGCTTTATTTTGCACCCTATCTTGGTTAAACCCACGTGCGAGGGCATATTTTATACCTCTTCACTGATGAGCTGTCCAAAAATATCCGGTTTATTTCACGTTAGGCACAAATACACTTGGATAAAGGAGGCTTGTGATCTTCATTGTTCATGAGTTTTACCCGTTCATGGGAGAAACAACTCCGTGAGGGTACAACAGCGAAGGAGAGTGGTCCATGGTATATTTTCAGAAGATTTCCCGAGTGTACTGACCTGGCGGTGAATTTTTTAACAATCAGGCTACTCTCACTTTCCCCCTTGGCACCGCTTGTTACTCGAATCCACGTCAAAATCTCCACTTAGCTCATATTGGCGGCGTCTGGTGGATAGGACAAGATGACCGAAAGGAGGTCACTCTCTATTCACTAGAAGAAAGGTGGGCACAGTAGACTTCCTGGTTGAGACGCCGGGCTATTTTCAGCCAGAGGCACCGCTAGTAGTAGTGGAAAACTTTAGCAATTACGGCCACGAGTTAATCGGCCTGGAGCTTATTTGTATTCACAATGAGCCAACGACTCTAATACAGACCAGCGAATACTTATTTCGCCTGGGGTTTTGATTGTTCAAGTATTTTCACCACCCAGGCTAGTTTTACATAGATCAATTCTCCAATCGGCCGATTGACCTGAACTGGGTCAGTGTCGCAATCTAGTGGGATGAAGCATCGAGTCCACATAGTACATCACTTTCAGGGAAATGAGATGAGCAACCGTGAAATCCGTTCGCCCTAGCTCGTCCAGGTGAGATTACTTTATTAAGAAGTTGGAGGTCTGCCATCAGGTAAGATGCTAAACAGGGGCAAAAAAAGGATCAAGTAAATGAAGTGCTCGAAAGTCGGCTCGACGAAAATTTCACGGAAGCCATAATGATGAGTAAATCCAGTTTCGGACTCACAGGAGAGCTCGAATACTTAGCCCTCCTCGTCATAAAGCTAGAGGAGGAGGCATTTCCTGCTGGCGCGGTATCATGCTTTTCGAGGGAATTTCCTTGCCCAGAGATTGGGGTCGTTTGGGTCCTGTTTTCGTATTCTCGTCCTTGCGGGCAAATCGACCGACGACCATTCATATAATAGCTCGCAGACGCGAATCTTCTCTTCACTCGCCAAGTAAAACGAGCGTAGAACAATTCAGTTTTATGGGAAAGAACAAAAATATACTTGGATAAGAACTCGAAGAATATTTATTCTAAATTAATCAACTGTTTCTCTTTGCGAAATCTCTACGGGAATACTTGGTCACGTATGCTGATTGTACCTTTATACACTAGATTTTTTGTCCCTATATCGGTAACTATATTACTCGAGGAAATTAGCTAAACAAGCAAGCTCGGGATAACGTACAACTGCATATATCCGCACGCACTGATATTAGATTATCCAAGCTGGCAAAGCTCGTGCAGACTTTTATCCGGCGTCAAAGCCCTTTTCAACACCCTATGTGTATGCGCGATCGTGAATGGCTGGAATTTTGCACCTCCGAGTCTAGCCAGACTGGCAGACCTTGGTGACGACATGCAACGGGTGAGACGAACGTACCTCCTATGTGATACATGCGATTGAAAAGCATCAATGTACAGAATAAGATCAAGCCATCTTTGATAGGGGGCTTCATATTTATGTTATACGTCTGACAGTAAAATCTCTCGAGAGGGAAGAAAACTTAAATACGTTTGTCGTAAATTGATATTCCGACTCATAGACATAAATTCGATTATCGTTTCAACTGGGGATCGAGACGGCAGCCGGAGCATCGGGATAACGCAGTTTCCATGGATTCCTATCGAAAGAAGGACAGAGTGGATCGTGCAAGGGTGTGTTGCTCATACGCCATTCCACTTTTCCCAAGCTGATGCCTCTGGCGGCGTTGCTATCTTGCTGACGACATCAGAGAACACGTTAACTCGCTGCCAGGCTTTCCCGGCAACTGAGAGGACGCGCGAACGTATGTGCGGAGGTTGCAACCCCAGCGGGTCTTCAAAGTAAACCGTACGCTGCCTGGTTCTCATGCCGCGAACATGAGAGGGTCGCCAAACCCTCGATCCGCACACCTCCTAAAATGCCTCACTTTGAATCCTACACAAGCATCCTGTCCGCCTCTCTACCAGCCCGGAAATTAGATTCTTTTTTTATCTAATTTCCTACTAGAAGTATTTAAGAGTTCATTCGGCTATTTAGGGATATTTGAGATGAAAGGAGATGTTCGGACTAGGGTATTCAAGGAAGGGCGATGCACTTAGTCGAACACAGAGTGAATCTGAAATTCCGCGGTCACGGTGACGAGTTCGTTGCCATTTGCTCAACTCATCGGGCAACTTCAGTAATTACCAATGACCTAGTTGCAAGCAGCGATTGCAAATGGCGTCAGTTGCTACAATTTCCGATATTTTTGCCTTCACTAACTAGAGTGAAAAGGTAGCAGTTTTGTTGTGATCAAAATAATTTTGCTCTGAGTGAACTTGCTAATCAAACTTTATTCGTTAAAACGTAACTATTTGATTCATTAAAGCATAATACGAAAAGTTATTTATTAAAGCTGGTTAATCGGCGAGTGAGTTGCATTGCAGTGGTATATCACGCGCAGTGTTTGACTTCACTGGTAATTCCGTAAACACACGAGGCGTATACATATATTCGGGGGTAACGCTAGCGCACACCTCAACCCACCGAAGCACGGAATCATTAATCATCGGTGGAAAATCGCAGATAACATTTCGGAAGCACCGATAATTTGAGCGTAGGCAACTTTAGCGGCTCGGTGTAACGAAACAAACGGTCAGCGGTGGATGGCTGTTCAATAAATTCCGTGCCATGAGGTTTGCCTCATTATGAGCGACACAAACGAAACGGGTCGCACGCAAAATTGCGGTTACTTCCGAAAACATGGCTCTAATTAGATTTACGTGGGACAAAGACGAAATTAGTTTCATTCCGGTGCGCAGGCAGAAAACGTCAACGCGTAATAAAATTTACGGGCCCTTTGTACGCGCATTTTCGCCGCAATTGTACGCGTGCGCGCATCATCGCGGTCACTACTTCAACCCCGAGAAGTTAACGAATAAATACATAAAAAAACATTGCGGCTCAACATGACCGACATCGTTTTACGGCATTCTCTGCTACCGGATCTCCACGAAGGATCTCCGTTAATACGAATCACGTGGTTCAAGGTCTTCAACGGATCAATATTTTTCTTCAAAATCCACCCACGTAGAACTCATACCCACAGTTTCACTACATGGTTACGTCTGATTTTCACTCGTATTACCACGCCAGAAATATTCTATAGCTTTGCTCTTCCTTATCCCCCGATCAGGGAAGAATAGTTGTTGCTTCGATAATAATACCAGGTCTTCGAAGAAATTCGTGCGAATCAAAACAAGAATTTTCTGGAACCGGCGTGCTGACGAACACGATGTAAAATAGGTAACAGGGAGCAGCAGCGTGGCTGGGCCAACAAACGAGCGGCCACCGTCAGAATGCTTTGGAGCCAAGCTTCGGCAGGCTAAGCTCTGGCATGGCAAGCCGATTACACGCGCAACAGTGGATCGAATCAATAACTGATGGCAGCTCGTTTAAAAAGTCGGCGTCGCTCTCCTGTCCTGCGGCTAGCTTGTGAAACTAAATGCCAAATCTGCAGGGATAGCTGAAAACTAAAGTCTAAAGCTGATCTGTTGTCTTTTTGAATCTGCATAGAACAATGCACTGAATTTCGGTGCGTTCATGTCTCAACCTATACAATATGTGCACGCGTGTCACCCAACGGGCAGTATATACACACCTACAAAATATGCATACTGTACACACAAGTTCTCCGTGCAAAGCTGTGTACGACGCGTGCGGGAGTGATGATAAACATCCGCAGTGCAGATTGAAGGTACACACAGGAAATCGCATTCCGTATTCCGCAATGACGCGTGCACAAAGTCGTACAAATCCTTACGGCATTCACCGTCAGAAGTTTCCCGTCTACGCTCGATTACGTGAAAGCGAGACCCCACTGAATGACGGAATCGGTAGGAGCTCGAGTACGCAAGGCGGTGCTTTAAACCTTTAATGTGCCAGAAGGTCTCGAAAGGATTATACTCTCTTTTTTCAACGAGTGGCAGAAGTTCCAGGTTTGAGGAGTCCCAATAGTACCTGAGAGAACTCTCGATGGGAAAGTTTATCTCTTTCTTTCGGAGGATGAAAGTTCGTTTAATGAGTAAACACAAATCACCTAGTAATTGGATCAATCTACAGGAAGGCAAAGCTTGTTGAGACAAATTAAACTCGGCCCTCCCAATCGTATCACGCATAATTAACCACTAATTCACCGACCCGAAAATATAAAGAGCTGCTATGATTTGCTTATCGGTATTTATCTATCGTCAATTTCGATAATCTACAAATGAATAGAGCGATGCTCTCAATCTGTAAAACGTGACACGTTACGTTGGGTACACGGCGATTTATCGTATCAGGAAATTTTCCAAGTACATATGTAAACAGAAATTGCCTTTTAATGGAATATTTCTCCTTCCAACTTCGCCAGTGGAAAGTTTTAATATCACACTCAGGTTGACTATGCCATTGCGCGCGCAATTATCTGGCAGAAAGTGGATATAAATTTAATTTCTCGCTTCGCCGCTATATTCGAAACATGTAGATGAAATCACGATTGTCTAGCGATCGCCCTGAATTCCTGCCTAAGCCCTTTATTCCGTAACCCGATTACTCATAAGCCTGCGCGCACAACCCATCAAATTTAAGTGGACGGAACAGACTGAATTTTGAGATGCTCGGATTACTAACGGTACATGTTCATATTCTGTTAGTTCATATTAGTTGTTAGTCTGATTGGTCCACGTAATTCTGAAGGCCATCATTAGTTCATTTTCCCTTCCGGTTGATAATAAGAATCAAGAAGATTTCGGACGTCCGCCCCAGTAAAATCCAACGTCATCGACCAGCTTCGAGGGAAGAAGGAGGAAAAGAAAGCTGGAGAGCTCTTGGCTTCAAAGTACAATTGAACGAATCCATTCTCAAACACTAGAGGAGACATAAATGGAGTCGGCGAAAGCGCGAACAAAGAACAGCAGATCAATTTCACGCCCAGGCTACGAAAGTGGGATAAGTAGGTAGATAAGAGCGACAGCCGAACGAAGCGGCTTGTCAAGCAAGGGTACCTCGCCGAGAATATGATCAAGCCAGAGGCAGGGTGAGAAATCCATGCCTCAGAGCAATCAAGCGAGGAACAGCATCAGGAGAAACTACTGCTTCTCCCGCTTACTATCTCACTCTCTCCCTGTTGTTCCACCTCTTCTCTCCGTCCCTTTCCTGACCCTCATTTCTCACCTTCGGTCTCCATCCTCTCGCGCTCTTCCTCGTGATTTCTCTTCAGGGGACTCTCTGTCTTCCCGCTTCGTTTAAAGCGCACGTGCCAATGACAGCAGTTAATTACAGCGGCGCCAAGTCAAAGTGGGGAGAGAAGCGAAGAGGACGGTTGGCGGGGTGTGCAGTCTCTGCGTCGGATGCGGCTGTCCTGCAGGATGGTGGAACCATCTCTAGGATCAAACGGTGACCGCGCGCTGACTTCGGACGTCCGGAAGGATCTCCTTTCTCTAAAGTGGCGGAATTCGCCCGATTTTGTGGATATCAGTCGCGGCAACACGTACTTCTGTCCGGGCAAGTGTCCGACACGCTGATACGTGGCCAAAGCGACATACGACAAGAGCGAGGCTACTAGAATAGCTAGAGCAAGAGCAAGTGGAAGGAAGAGTGGGTGATTAAACGTTTGCGCGACCCAATTTCTGTGACAGGGGCACACAGCTGGCCGTGGTAATTGCACGGAAAAGCCACTGTCGCCTTCTGGACTAACGCAGCACCCTCCACCCTCTCTCCATAGCTTTTGTGTGCACGGTCAAAACTTCCCCCGAAATTGAAAGACCGAAAGAGGAAGCCAGAAACTTTTAATTACTCGCCCCTTACCAGATACTGCATACGATAGGGATATTCACCGGTGGCCTGCACGCGGAAATTAAGAAACGCCTCCCATCGTTCCCTTTTGCACAAAGCCTTCTGTTCCATGCTGATACCACATTGGATGGTCATCGCAAGTCGCTGTGGAGCTCTTATTAAGGTAGTTGTATCATTACTGTACGATCCAAAAGTTAACCGTTGGCCGAAAGAACTGTTAACTTCGCTTTGCATACTGCCGGTGGACTAAACTTTTGTCAGTGCCCTTCAGAAGTTTGCGAAAAAATGAGTTTTGACCTAGGGCTCTGGAATTTATATGACTTCTTCCTTGATGCAAGAAAACATTCCCCACCAAATTTCAGCCCCGGAAAATGTTGGGAAGTATCGAAAACATGGGAAAAACCAAGAAAGTAAATTATTGAGGATCGGTTTTCCATGTGTTTTCGGTACAATTTCGGAATTTCTGCCACTAGTTTTATGTTTTCTATCCGTTTTGAGACCTAAACAATCGAAATATCAAGCGTTCGTTCAAGTCCCAGAACCTTCGAAAAATCGAAAATTTATGAAGGGGTACATATGCAAAAATTTGTGAAAAAATGAACTTTGAGCTAGGGCTCTGGAATTTATATGACTTCTTCCTTGATGCAAGAAAACATTCCCCACCAAATTTCAGCCCCGAAAAATGTTGGGAAGTATGGAAAACATGGGAAAAACCATGAAAGCTAATTATTCAAGGTCGGTTTTCCATGTGTTTTCGGTACAATTCCGGCATTTCTGCCACTAGTTTTATGTTTTGTATCCGTTTTGAGACTTAAACAATCGAAATATCAAGCGTTCTTTCAAGTCCCAGAACCTTCGAAAAATCGAAAATTTATGAAGGGGTACATATGGAAAAATTTGCGAAAAAATGAATTTTGAGCTAGGGCTCTGGAATTTATATGACTTCTTCATTGATGCAAGAAAACATTCTCCATCAAATTTCAGCCCCTGAAAAGACCGAAAAGCCTGGAAAATATAGACAAATCTGTTGAAATCTGCTAATATGACTAACTGACAGGATCTCAGGGACGACGTGGTCAAGTTATACAAAGATTGTCTGTCAACGTTTAAACAAAATCTATTGAAAACTATTTTTTGATTCAACTACATGCGTCATTACAAACAGTTCTGTGCAGTCTCTTTGGCAGAATTATATGCTTGGCGACAAGCCTTATCAACTGTTGCTCATGAGTAGAATACATGGCTGAATACAATTGGGCGCGTTCTGATGTAATTTGCTTCCTCACTCCGGTAGAATGTAACGCACGTATCGAATTATCTGCTTAGCGTCGCGAATTATCAAGCAACGTCACAAGGAAACCCGAACCTAAATGTGATTTGATCTTGGAACGTATGGAAAGACCGTACGTCTGACTAATGATAGGGCTTTACTACTTACACCTCACATCTACCATAAACTGTGAAGATATGGTTGAACATGCATTTTTTTTAAAGTTTTCAAAGTTTTTAAAGTTTGAGATAGTGGTATATCCATATAGTTTACTTTATTTTGTAGCATTTTCCAGTGTACATATTCCCGTAACCACTCTGTCAGAAGTATACTCGGGCAAATGGACAAGAAATTTCCCGGGAAAGCCACAAATATCTCTTTTGGAGCATGAAAGCGTGCGCGTACACGCGTTAAACTTTCAGCGAACGGCACCGATACAATCGCTGCAGCGGGTAATACGAAAAATCAACGGAACGGGGAATGCAGTCAGTGGTAGAGTGTGATTTTATGCGGTTCACACCGGCACATGGGAGGCTGCCATGAGAGAGAGAGAGTGAGAGGGCGCGTGAATTGCAATTTTTATTCGCTGGCGTGTCGGTTGGGCTGGTGTTTGTTCACCTTTTCGGACTAGTTGCATGATGGCCTCGATCCAGAACTGTGATAGAGAAAGAGAGAGAGAGTGTGTGTGGCGTAGTGTGAGAGAGAAAGAAGTTAGAAGAGAGCTGGCAGCAGCAGCAGCAGCAGGGAGTGTAGTGTCGCAATAGAAGCTCGAGGAAAACAATAGGCGGAGAAACGGGCACTTGGATGTGGCCCATTTAACCATCCTTTCCTGCCGTCGAATGTATCGATGGCACTCGGCGCATGTTGCCTTTGTTGCGCGCCGTCGACGAGGACACCTGATATAATTGAGCCGCGATATGATACCGGGGCACTTCTCTCCCCAACTATCCCGAGGAAGCTGAAGTATCTATTCATAGAAGGCAGCAAGAAACTGCTGCCGTCCGTCGCCCTCTCTCTCTCTCTCTCTCTCTCTCTCTCTCTCTCTCTCTCTCTCTCTCTCTCTCTCTCTCTCTCTCTCTCTCTCTCTCTCTCTCTCTCTCTCCCCCCTCTTTCCTAGGTACACTGGTAAATGCAACTCGATGGCCCATATCGAATATACCAACACGTATACGTGACTCTCGGACGAGAGGTGGACTCTCTCCGACGCCGTCGGTGGGGAAATTGTCCCATCCACGACAGTGGAATTGATGCGAGCGCATTCAACCTGCTTTTATTTACGCTGGAAAAGACTTTAATTAAAGCTCTTTACTTCAGTGCACAGGCGAGCATACCGTCGGGCAGACGAACACAGTGGCGCATTTACCACTGGCTACTGTTTCGAGTATGACCGAGTTGGTGCGCAGGACAGGAAGAAAATGAAAATTTTTTGAAACATCAAACGAAACCACGGACACACTGCGGCTGGACGTGGCGCGCGTGAGAGAGACAATTTTCCAGACTGGACCTTTCCACGTTTAATTTTGTTCCGCCATTAATTGAGGCCTGGAATAATGTGACTCGGATGACATCAGGCTAGCCGCGCAATTCAGAACGAGCCGCTTTTTTCGACGTCGAGAATATGCGGACAACGTCGCGTTTCTGCAGACAAGTAGGAGAATTAATTTTAATCGAAATATGCACGCTTCCCAACTGGAGGGAAACGAGGGGGATAACGTTAGAACAATATCTGCGCTTATGAAACGACCGGGTGAACATAAGGACAGGCAGTGACACACGGCATTCCAAGTAGATGAAGCAAGCTATGCGTCTCGCAGAGAGGGTCGTAGCGCATTCGGTGGAAGCGCGCGTAACTGCTCGTCGGCAGACTGGAGATTGCCACTGCGAATGCAGCTGGCGTAGTTGCATACAAAGGGGCGCGCACCACCCTAACAGTACTAACTGGAGAAGATCGATTCGCGCCCGAGAGGAATTCTAATTTGCTGGAAGATTCCGAAATGTTGGAGATCGCCATCGCTGTGATGCGCCAAAGAAGTCGATATCTCAGTCTAGTAACTCCACTGCGCTGCAGAACTCACATTCTATGTTAGAAACCGCGAATTCTACCACTGCTGCAATATTTAAAGCCGGCGAGCACGATTCTTTTTCAACTGGATGAACGCTTCGCCGCCAGAATGCAGTGTATGTACCGGCGTACATAGTTCAAGAACGAGTCGTTTTAATGGGTTGCACCCGGTGAATACGGCAACTTAAGCGGGACACGTTAATCTTGCAACGCGATGTTGAAAGTGTGGAAAACTAGAACTACGGTTAATTCCCTCCCCGCTTCGACGCGGCAGGAAGTTGTTTCCGGAATGTAATCGCAATGGGAAACACCGCGATACGAAACAGCGTATTAAGCTTCAGGGAAATCTGTCGCCAAGCAGAAATGTCGAATGCATGTACTTGGTATGGGACCTTTGAAATTTAGTCGGACGTATTTAATAGAGAACTACTATTCTGGGAAAAATGCATATATCACCAGGAAAATCACTCGACCAACGGCGATTTAAATAAAACGGTAGCGGGTATGAGTCAAAGGTTGCTTTCACTTCGATTTTTCACCAATCGTGTACAATGTACATGTTCATATGGGCACGTTTGCCGAGCGGCGCAGTTTTCGCAACGTCGTCGAATGCCTGTGTAAATGTGGTGCAATGGCACACACGTGCACATGTATGTATATGTACAGTTTCATGGTAAGCGATAGGACACATTATATTCCGCCAATGTAGCGGGTATAAATTTCACGGGATTCGGTGCCAATATGAATATTTCGGAAATCGGTACACGCACGCGCGCACAGAATCCGAGAGGAAATTCCAGCTCGTTGAGCAGCAAGGACTTCTCCAATTTTCTGGACCAAATCCAAATAGTGAATTATTTCACGAATGTCGAGGAGTGTCAGTTAACAGAATATTGTGTGGAACTACTAATCTTTCGATCCTTTTCGATGCTTCTCGGTTGGTATTAATCAATGCAGCTGGGGATTATAAAAGGATTGGTAAACAATCAGCATAGGACGTCTGGTATTTCCCAATCGTCAGTCACGACGATTAGACGTCCCACGGCCAATTTACCATTGGTATTAACCAGCCGAAAATTTGAATAATTGCCAGCTCGTTTATGAATCTGGGTCGGATTTACCGAGCAATTGTTCCGATGCGCCTGCAATTATTATCTATGGTACAAGCTGAATTATAGCCGGATGTTGGGACAATCGGCCTCGCTATATAAATGCGTGCCGGCTTAGAAACTTTTGATAAATGGTTCACCGCTGAATTCATATGTTTTTCAATCGCGCTCCGATTGAAAAAGAAATATTTTGCCGTATTTGATTGTAAAAGAAAGAAAAATACGTCAAAAATGTCCTAAAAAGTAACGTGGGAGGTCAATTAAATCCTGCTGGAAGTTCATTTAAAGTTCTAGTTAGAGAAACAGGCTTTAAAACATCACTTCTGACCATTTGCAACTTCCAACATATATCTCGCGGTACTAAGTGCCGTACAGGCAACATTACCTTCGAGGTACGAATAAATTGGAAACTAGTTGCTATGTATTTACAACCTCCTAGCAGTTCTCTCCGACTACAAAATGTTCGCAGACTCTTCTCGGCAGTAGGACATTGACTGCACGCGGAAGTGAAATTTGACTAAATTCCCTCTCCCGGTCCCATTTACAGGACTGACTGTCTAATCGGTAAGTGTTACTATTCGGCATTAATAGCATAGAGCTGAGACAATCGATACAATCCTCGAAGCGACGGCCCATCACCTCAGTAATCAGTTGACCCGGGGTCAACTGCGGTTCGGTCTGTTTGTATACCCTACACACACTAGTTCTCGGCATTTGTCATTAAAGGTACAGCCGGTCAAAGGTGAATGTGTGCCGCTCAGCTCCGAATACACACGGCGCAATTTCGTACAAGCTTCTCGATCAATAGAATAACCAATGCGAATAACGAAAATAATCTTCAACGCTATCTTCATTTTCTTGAACATGTATAATAAACGAGTTAGAACTGTCCAGTGGGAATGTCATTTTTATTTCGACAAGCCTAGTTTTTCGCACAGTATTCTCGGTCAACAGGATGATTGGGAATTCAGTGCAGAAAATAGTCGACCCCGTCGGTTGTTTTGGGATGGTCGGCTGCGCTGTGCCTTGTTAGTCTGGAATTATTTATTCACCTCGCATCGATCTCGAATTGGAGCGCCTATTATTATCCATACCGACATTCCACGCCGGTCGCCATTTCGACGAATCTGCTTAATTTGCCTGAAATATCGAAACGCTCAGCCGCGCGAGCCGGTCTGCGTAGAAATTTAGATTGGATAGATAGCCTCGGCAAACGCAGACCGAATCGCCAGGGTAATTATAGTCGACTGTAAAGTCCTTGAATTCAGTACCAGTCAAACTCCGAAACATCCTCTGGATAACAATACAGCGCCTAAGTATCCCCCGGTGAGCTCACAATAGGCTATAGTCTAGTTAGAAACCGTCTGGCTTCCGCACACATACCTGAATATTCCAATGAAGGCAATCTCGCTACAGTCTAAGGTTCACTTCATAATAATCACAGACTGTCGATATTGGTAGATGATACATCGGAAACCTTAAAGACAATTGCTGGAATGTATATATTGCTCAGGATCCATCGTCGGTGCCACAAGTTACCTTAAACCTCCATAAGCTTCCGCAGTTTATTAATAATAGATTACTCACTTTGTGGCATAGTCATTTAAGGTAGGAACCACAGACTCCCTTACACACGCCAGAGAACTACACGAGCCTAGTTCCAAGCGACAGGCCTTCACGGACGTCTATTTTAATAGCTATAAATCTGGTCGGCAGTCATGAACCGGTAGCATGCATGTCGAAGCAGGAAGTGGCGTAGTCGCCGTGTGGCGATGCAATTACAGAGTGATTCACCTGTTCCAGCCATCCAAGTATAGTAGTATGTAACAGAAGTGCTCGTCGAAAGCCAGACTTTCCCGTTTTTCGATAGCTTTTCACATTGTCGATACTGCTTCTCTGGTGAGAACTACGAGAAATCGATGCTTCCGCCCAATTTTTGCACTTCTCTTCTGCGGACTCACTTTTTCCGTTGGCCCCAATAATTATATTTGAAATTCTCGAGCGTCGACTAAAAAAGTTTTCAACGACTATTCCGCGCGCTTCTTAAAGGTGAATTAAAATGAAATTTCCATGCTTTTTATCGCGCCGCATGCTGTTTAACCGCACACTGGTGAAGAATAATAGGACTAAAACTTGTAGACTCTGAACTTTTCCTGGATTATTCTCCCAAATAACGGATTCAATTTTAATCCGCTTGCTATATTAATGTAAAACTGTCTGAATGATATTGATAAATCTGTCCAAATTACTAAGCCTTCCGAAACACGTGTTTCCAAGTGGTGTTGTTGGGGACACGATTTAGTCCATTGAGGTTCACATGCGAGACTGGAGCCCAAACTTAAACCATTCGAGCAGTAACGCTGTTTAAACATCGGAAACCGGCTATTGATTCAGTCCATAGGCAAAACCTGACCGATAGGATATTCTAGATGAACTTTAGCTTTGGAATATACAATAAGTACGGATATTCACGCAATCTCTCATAACATTTCTTCCGTTAAATACACTTAAAAATGGCCGCCGAAGAGTAGAATGCGAAAGAAAACTAACGAAGAAGCGCAGAGACTTATAAGAAAAATACTCGATTCAAAAGAACGGGGTGGGGATAATGGAATGATTAAAAGCCAATAAATTTCACGCGATTGCTCCGCCATTTCTTTGAGTGCCACATTAATTAAAGGGCTGGCCGCGATATTATCGAACTGGCGCGATCATACGTACAAAGAAAAACCATGATTGATGGGAAGCCGTGCGATGCCATACGCCAGAAGAATTATTTCCTTCGCCTGCTCCATTGAGTGAAGATTTCATGACGCCAGCAAAAAATTTCGCAGGCACCCTCTGTCTGCTCTGGCCATACTTTCTAAGTCACATTCACCCTAACAGTTCTCCCATGAGTAACAATAGGTCCTTGAAACAAATCATGAAAGACATCGCATACTTAGAATGATCATTGAACTTCGATCTATCAATGTTAAGATTGCACCTCTTTATCATCACTTTGAAGGTGTACGGGAGGTTCTTGATGTTCCCATGTGGAGGCGCAGCAGAAACTATCGAGAGGCGAATGTCAGCCAGGCAGGAACGACGGCCAATGGCGAGGCAGCTTCCTAAACTGAGATTTCGAGTACCATTAACGTTCAGAGTAATAGGTAACACGAGCCGAGAGCAAGTCGGAATGCAGTGCGTCATGGCAGTTCATTATTCAGCCGTTTTATGGCCAGAGTGGCACTCGTAGCGTGGCACTCGTCGAACCCCCACGTCAGAAAATCGCGAAACCTACTTGCCGTGGAGGGTCGAGTGCACTCGACAAAGACAATTAAAGCGCACACTAGTGGATCCCGGTCCTGGCGAGTGGCTTCGATGAAGCTCCGTCGCGACTACCGGCCTTCGCTTGGCCGCTTCTACGGGCCGACCATCTCCAGCTGCCCCGCACGATCGCACTCGAACCTTAATTATGGTAATTCAAAGTGATTTTCATCGAGTTATTGTGCAGGCCTGTTGCGAGCCTGAGAATTTCACGGAATTTCAAAATTCATGTTCAACCTATTTCTCTTCGTCATCAGAAAGAAAACATTGCAAATTTCCTAGCATACTATGTATGAATGCGCTAGAAGTGCATTAAGAAAGTGAACTTTCGAACTCTCCTGACTCTCCAAATTTATGAATTGTTTATCTGCTGGCCGTGGAAGGACGCGTCTACAGAGGGTATTTGACCTCTTGCGCTAATGTAAACAGAGAAAAGCCACGAGCAAAAAAGTGCCCGCCACGATAAAGTCTCAGCGGTAACAGGAGATAACGAAATGAAATCCGAGCATGGCATTTGGCGCGCAGAGTGCAAAATTTATGCGCGATTTCAGGCGATTTTGGATTTGCATAAAACGCTTTTTCAACATTACAGTCAGTGGGCGCGTGAGTTGTGCCTTATCACTTGGAAAAACACACGGCCCATGCTTCAACGTCTCCATTGTCATTTACATACGTTACGTTAAGTCCATCGGTGTCGGTGACCCTCCTACCACTCCATTTTCGTTTTGCGAAACGATACCAGGACTGGTCTAAATTTAGCGAAATACATAGATAATGTGCATCAGATTTCTCTTGATTGACGTGTTAACAGAACGACAGGCCGATGATAGCAAGATACGCCGACGTATCAAACAACTTTGCAAAACGAATCTGTCAGCTCCCACCTGATCCCATTTACTTTTAACCACGGACAAAATGCAATTTAGTGGCGGCTCATCCTTCGTCCTTTCATTGCCTTGCTTCGTGTGCGACCACCATTTCGACGTACGCGCGAGAAACACTTCTGGATGACAAGCTCCAGCAGCATTTATTCATTCTACAGAATACCTCCGTGCAGAGTGCGCGGTCCATTGCTCCCAAAAGGCGCATATTCTGGGCTCTCTGAAATCCTGTTATTTTCGAAATAATGACGCCGTCTAAAGTAAGAGAGCACACAGTCGGCGCGTTGGCCGTGTGAGGTCTTAATGAAAAGCAGCTTGCGTTTGTTCTATCTCTTTTGCCCTCGCTCTAGTCTTAACGGCGTCTCTTCCGCTCATGAGCTCATACAAGGGAACGTTTCACCCTTTACCGAAAACCAGCATCCATTCTATATCATAATTCACTTTGAGTAAGAGCATGTAATCGTAGCCCAATTTCGTAAGAAATCCAATAACAAGAGCGAAAAATAATGAATTCTACATGCATATACGTCCCAGAATCATTTTCCTACTACAAATCGGTACGTTCGGTGTATTGCCAGTAAACTTTATACTCGTTCAGCAAGGGAGAAGTTACGACCGGGAAAATAGTGCAGGTTGAAAGGAATTGAAAGGTTGAGGGAATGAGGGGCCGTTTTGTGAAGGGCGGTTGAACGCAATCCATTAAGCGACATGTGAAGAGCGGTGTTGAATCATCTCGACTACTTTATTCGTAAAGCGAGCAGAAAGCCCAGTCAGCTTGGTACGGTTCCTCTGAACTTGAGCGTGCACAAAAGAGCGGCCGAGTAAAGGTTTTGCGGTTAATCGGCGATATTTGAATGCAGTCGTAGTCTTTTGCGGCTAAGACCCGCTGGCCCTGCTCGACCGCAGCTCAGCGGCGAAAAGCAAACTGCAATACCCATACCACTGCTCGCGCAGCTTCCGACCCTTTCAGACATGAACCGCGCCTATACCAGTCGACTTTTGGAGACTCCTAGTACGCATAATACCCTCAATTGCACCGAGATAAAGTCCCTCTTAGTTCTCGTTAGGCACTCCACTTTGTCAAAGCTAAATTTTCCGAATTCGACCGGCCCGCTTCTCTCCATGCAACAGGCCATCATTGTAAAGTGGGATCTCGCTGGGCGCTAAAACCGCAATCCCGCTGGGCGTTCGGATGGCGTGGGAGAATAGAAATAAATTGCTGCGTGGTCGGTGGACCAAGTAAATAGCGCATTTCGATAACAGCTTTGCCATTATTACTGCTTGAAAGCTGGCAATTCGCAGCGGGCAGACTCTTGCCATTCTCTAAAACCGCAATCGCTGCTCGTGTATGCCTTGTCGCCGAACATCATCGAAAAGTATCTCGAATACGCTCAATAAGCGCGATAATGATTTGGATAGAGAAGTTGTATTTAACAGACCTTCGGGAGTTTTACTAATGATATAAAAAACGGTGGTCGACGAAAGCTCTCCATTGTGTCTGCAGTCGCTTTTAAGTCTTTGAGACTGATGGATGCAGAGACTGACGCCCAACCAGATAGTTTGTTCACCTGGCCGACGGTATCATCGACGCAGCCACAAATCCGCGTGATCCGCATAATCCTGTGGCATTTAGTTGATACGGTTCCGTCCATGCGCAAACCGCCGATTGCGTTCAGGATTATCGTTGTTTTCTGATAGCTCTCTTCCTGTCTTTTAAACCATTCTTTCGTCACTACGTCGGCTATAATCCTCGGTGGAATCTAGACCTGTATAACAGTTAAGCACATCGGCAAACAAAAATTCATTGAACTAGCAAGCGAATCAATAAAGATCGAGCGTACTTATCAATCGGATAAAATCTTCTCATTTACAGGTAGCAATGGAAGATGGAATTTCCGTATTGATTAACTCTGTTCTATTTTACGAATAAGCATGAACCAAGCGCTTTGAGTACTGATCTTTAACAAAGTATGTTACTAAGTTAAACTGATTACGAATAGTCAAGTAATCTCGATGAGAGTTTTCGAGATTCTCTGAAGAGGGCTGCAGCCGCTTTTCAGGTGGGCTTAAGGATAAAGAACCCTTGGGCTATCATACTCTCCCATCCTGACCGCATCAGAATTATCATACAATGCAAAGATCCATCTGCATTTACCATGTCTGTGCTCTACTATTCCAATGCTCCTTGAATTTGCATTTGCTACCATTTCCTCTTGCCACAGACAGTCGCAACAAATTGGCAATGATGCCTTAAAGCCGATTTAATCGGATGCAAATCTCGTTAATTGGCTTCGTTTAATCAGTGCTTCCCGCATATTGCATACTGCCCGTCGGGATCCTTGCCGCAAATTTGCCGAGAAAGCTGGCACGCCTCCCTATTCGGGAAACGTTAGACCACGTGTAACGCAAATATTGGCACACGTTTACCAGATCGATGCTGTTTTATTTCGCAGCTACCTGGCTGCTCCTACTGCTACTGCTGCTACACCGGGTGAGAAAGGGAGAGACAGATAGCTATTGCAGCCGAAATCCATAATTCATTTCGCTTGATTATTCTTCTGGCAATAGTCTGACCCACTTTGCCTGTGTCTAATATGCTCGCCTGTAAATGCCGTCTCATTTCATGCAGCTTCCCTTCCTGAATACAATACCAAATGCGAGATGAATTATTCTTGCTACGAGTTTACACGATCGGTTTCACTTCAGTCTGGATTCGCTATCAATTATAATTTATGAATTTTAAATTCACTAGTCATACAAGAAATGAAAAAAGGTTCAAGAATAGTGCATTTAAGCAATTGCTCTGTCAAGACTAAACGAGCATAATATGGAGCTTCCAAGAGGATGGACAGTCTCTCTGATGTTCCAATAATCCTTGGGGATTCTGGCATACCGAGAGCGACCGAAGTGAGACTGATTTCCCAGGTGGCCCTATCTTGACACTAAATTAAGCCGCTAATTCGGCTAGAATGACACTGAGACCATTGCCGCTGGCAGCGTCAGAATTTTCATTATCAATGACATTACCATTGTCCCAATACGAATTAATACTGCACTGCGACTTATCATTGGAACTTCATCATTGGAAATTTTAAATGTGCCCTTAAAACCAGCTTATACTTGGCAGGAATAACCGGGTGTATAAAATTCAAGGGCTTGATGGACATCTATCAGCTACAAAGTGCCCGGAAAGATATGCAAAAACTTTCTAGCCAAGAGAGGCTGATAAATAATGTGAGATTAATTCAAAGAATATAAGCATAAGACGTTTTACCGGCAGAACTAAGAGGAGCAAGATGTGGGAAGACTGTGAAAGCGAGGAGGAAAAGGGAGGAAATGCAGTAGCATAATTTCGAGTATCACGTTTTGAATTTACGGCAGGACTTACTTGACATTATTTAAAGTTCGACGCTGCAACTCGATCGACATTGATACGTCACGAATATATCCTCTCTCAGAAAATAACATTTCACCCGGAGTTTGGAATATGTAATTTTATTCGTAGAAGCAAAAAGCCTTCCATAACGGGGAAAATACATTGAACAATGCGTTGAAACTGAACAGCTGGCACCACCGTACTTTAAGTTCGCGAGATTTTATCTCAGGTGCTTCTGAAAAGAGCATTTTGCGATTTTAGATTTTCATCCCTCGCGGATTAAAGAGGCAGTGAAAAGGATACGTTAAAAGAACTATCAATGAAAGGGTAATCCGAATCAGAAGGAAAAATGTGTTTAAGCGGCGCTCGTCGGTTGAAGGCGCAGTGCTATACCGCACAGAAGGAAGTCTACCAGACGGCCAGCCGCGGTATTTAAAAGAGGGAGGGGCGGAGGATCCTTAATCTTCTTTCAAACTCGGCGAAATTACCGCGAGATCCTACTCACACTAATTGCCTCCCAGTATTCGAGCTCACTGCAAGTTCGTGTCTTGCGAACATTACTGGTCACAAACAATGCCCACCGATGGAAGGATTATGACCATGGTGTCGTGTTTTCCTGCGATGCTACTATAACTTCGTAAAGAGCTTCCGCATCGGCGCATATATTTCTAATTGACGCCGCCAGTTCGTAACTTGGGTGAAAACTTCGCTCTTCCGTACTAGTGAAAGTTCGATATTGAATCACATGACTGGAGTGACACCGGCGAAGTCACTATGATGTTCGAGAGCGACTGAGCAGTAATTGATACAGTGGCGCTCTTCGTCATGCTTAAAAGAAAAAGAATTCCCGTATTTCATACAGATATGAGTGAAGGTTGAGTGCAGCCCATTAATTGAATGATACGTGCCAGTCTATGAAGTGTTAGCTCCAATCCAATGACTATCCCAATCCAGTGGATCCAATAGTATTGCAACAAGCTACTGAGTACACTTGACTGCTACAAACGGCTACGTTCACGAGAACTGCAGCCTCCTAGCTGAAGTATCCAATCATTGCAATGGAATTCATTAGGCCGCTATGTTTCTCGATAGACGACCGATGTACACGATAGTGAACAGCCACTCGTCTTCCGGGCTCATCCAGACACCCATTAACACTCGGTAACATAATGCGAAAGAGGGAATTAGTGATGCATAGCGTGGAGTGCGTCTATGGGTCTGACTCTCGAAACTGCGTATCCTGATGGATGATGTGTGCCGCGACGTATAACAGCTTATGATGGAACGCTTGCAGAAAAGAGCCAATGGAAAATTGACCAATGGGACGAGCACTTGTCTGCGTATCTCAAAAGACTTCGCAGTCACTCGATAATTAATTGTACTAAAGCCGCTTTCTCCGAGCTTCGTTTGCTACGGTAATGAGAACGAAAAGCTGGTATACGAATGGCTCGTTCCACAGTACGCATCATCACGATGATTGGAGCTAATACTTCTGGAGAAAAGGCAATTGCCAGAGCTAATATGACGTTTGAAAACTACCGAGCGCACTGTAATCCAGGATGTTCTCCGTAATCCTAGATTCCACGAGCAGGAAAAACTCGTTCCATCCGGTACCAGAGTTCATATAACGAAGTATGTTCAATACGATATATGATTTATACTATTTGTGAGTATCTTATATTGTTATCTATGAGTAGCGGTGGCGCCATTACTGGCTTCTACCGCAGCTATGACTGCAAGAACTTGTCAAGTCTTCATGGGAGTTTATCTGAAGTACGCGCCACGAACTTGCTCGACTTCACGAAGCGTGAAGCCAACCTGACGGAGCAAGTGGCTTCGGGCAATCCCAAAGCCAAAGAGAACCAGCATGACAACCGGATGGAATCCTGCGACCTTGTCACAAACGTGGACAAAACTAAAGTCAAAGAGGACTTGAGTGAAGGTTTCAATGCTGCAGTGCTTCGACAACTATTAGTTCGTGATGTTTCCTAAACGTATCTTGAACTGCACAACTACTGACGAAGCCTGAAATTAAGCATGCGCTTCGCATTTCTTAAGTCCATTCTAATAATCTCACGCGATACTCCCACTTCCGGAGTAAGCTTGATGGAGTTACTTGGTTCGCCGGCGATAAGGAATCGTTCGTGCCAGCGTAACACGACAATCGTCAAGAGCGGCTGTAAAACCGGGCAGGCCAGCAATTAGTCGGAAGCAATTACCATCGCGAGTTTTTTAGCGTGCCGGCGGCGTGATGCACGTCGGAAACGCTCGGCGCCAGATATCAGAAGTTCATCTGATTACGGAGGGCCACGGGCCCCCGAGGTATCCTTGTAATGAGAAAAGTTTTCTCACACTCTGCGGTGAGAAATCGGGGGGAGGGGCCATCCTCTGCGGTCACCCTCCGGCACCTGTACAGTTACACCCTTAACTACCGAGGAACACTATCAAAAGATTCACAGAGGCGTGCACTCCATAAAAAGAGATAAAAACCTAGACTATAGAGTTTTGAAATCATTTATGACAGGTATTGACTATCATAGGCAGATACTTGCTAGCTGGCATTGCGCTTGTCATGATTAATAGCCACGAGTTAACGAGCGACGAGATTTCAAAGTTGTATATTGCTAGCAAGAAGAATGACGAGGAGGGCGTTCTACGCTCGTGAGTTTCCGCTTTTCTAATTTCTCCTATACACGTAATTACACAGTATACGTCTGCCTCCCCCCTAAGATAAACGCGATCGCGCTGGGTGCGCCACTGTGACAAATTAGTTTCAATTGCACTGCGCACTTGTGAGCCGCGGAAGCGGTGGAAGCAAGAGCGCACCACGGTATCGGCGGAGTCGGAAAAAGAGTTTCCTCAAGCTTGCGGGATAACAAATTAAGCGGCGCACACCTGACTGCCGTATACTCTCGTTCCGTGAATGTAAGTACGTGCACTGCGAGACAACATTAATCAATGTTACTTTCCTTCGGAGCCCTTTAGAATTAAGATGCTTCGTAACAGGAAATTCTACCCTCGAAGTACGTCCATTGATTTTCTTCGAGCTCGAACAAATGATTTCCCGATAGCTCGACACATTGTGTGCGTGGAATGGCGTTCACGAGGCCGATTACCCTCGTTAACAATGTTACCATGACAGGGCGAAATACAGGATCGATCGCTGTCAGCCACTTTAGTGATAAAAATGAAAAATATAGGCTTTTAATTTGGAAAGTTCGTTTTACGGAGATAAGAGGGGAAAAGTATTCCCTAACAGTTTCTAAGAATTAAATTAGGATCTTTACCTTCAAAGGTTCAAATAGCAACCGCAGTAAAATATCAATAGAAGTGGGAGAACGTTTGCTTAATCTCTCAGGAGACTTCTCTCAGTTTTTCCTTCCAGCATGGAGCTGGAGGAATTTCCCTTTTCCGAGTAAAGCGTGCTATACTTCAGGATTCGTGGCTTGTTGGTCTGCAGGGACTTTTGAAATTGTATTTCACAGAAAATCCGACACTCTGTGGCACAAGCTTCCATCTCTCTTCTGCTCTAGTCCACCCATCTCTCAGTGTTCTTTATCTTTGCGCCCACCATTCAGAGTGGTCGCAGAAACTCGCAAATTATGCTTGCTGAAACGAAAGCGAAGGTCTTTCGAAATTGATATCGCGTCCTACCTAACACGCTACTTCCCGCTTTTCTGTCGTAGTGCATTCGGGTTTTCACCTGGTCGCATTGCCAGACATTTACACAATTTTTCATACCTTATCTTATTTAACAAATCTGAGCTACAAGCCCCATATATGGTTAAAAGATAGAAACAGGGTTCTTTCTTGTAAAACTTGGATGAATATGCTCAGAATACTCACACGCGCGTACTAGGCGCGAACGAAAATTTCACTGAATTAGCAGGGCCCGCCGCCAAATTATGCGAAATTGCTGCTACAGGCAGGCGCGATGCAAGTAGCGCGAAGCTTTCATTAAGGCATACGAGGCGTCGGGCAAGTAACAAGGTGTTGTCGCAATTAACCTTTGGGCTTTGAATGCTACCTGAGAACTAATTAAGTTTGTATCCCCGCTGCGTTTACACACGACTGAGCTTCTAAGTTTACGGATCCAGAAAATTTGTACCCTTTAGCCAGAAAACGGCAAATATTTATTGTGAACATGCGCTCTGCTTGAAGTTGCCCTTACATATGAACCTCGCACTCCGCTGTCAACACAAGTGTGTTCAACACTAGTATGGAACGAAATATTTGGCACTTTAGTCAGTATCGGTAGAATCTGGCAATGAGGACACAAGGAGCCTCCGTTAAAGGAGAACATGACTCGAACTACGAAGTATATATTTTACCACCAAATCCTATGAATCTGCAGACTGGAATTGAGAACTCCGCGAGCTCAACGTTATCTGTAATCCAGTTCACGAACTCCAAACAAGTTTCTCCTACTGATACCAACCAGTTGTTAATTTCAGCATCCTCACGTAATTCGTCGCCGGTATCTGTAAGCTTCTCGTTCGAAGGATCGAACGAATTAAAAAACATTCGCTTAATACTATACTCTGATGTTTGAAAATTTATCGATTAATTAGTAAGCAGTATCAGACTTGTTTTAGGCATGCGGTGTCGTAAAAACGCGGCAAAAATGTGTGCGTGTGTAAAAAATAAATGCGCCAGGCGCTAATGAACGATCGTAGCAACGAGTCGCGACGCATTGCGCATAAATACACATGTACCTATGTACACCTAGTTACTCGCGCCTAATCCTTCGTCAGCTCGTTACCAGTCGCGCCACCACATCCAGCAGCCACTCGTTATTCCATATTTACATATCAAAACGAGCTAAGGAGCATGAGCGTACCAGGAAATTCATTGTACGCCTCTTGCCTCCAATTGAGATTCTTTAGCCACGAAAATAAAAGCAAGCTCTCTGCGAGAGTACGAGAACCGGTTTCCCGCTAGCTTTGCTCATGCTCTTATTCATTAGGAATTGTCGAGTGAGTCCGTCCTGTTACTTCTTCTCTGACTATGTTTCTACAGCGAATAACAATGGCATTAAGGAAAAAAGGTCAGTGTAAGCAGTCAATTTAAAATCGTTTGCTCGGAACTCGGATTTTGCATAATTCTACGTACACGCACACATCTCGCAAATTCAGTGCAAATAGACAGGCTCGCAGTAGAACAAGCCGGTACTATGGTAGAAGATAAACCGGAGAGCGTAAGATATGCAGAGCATTTCCCTCACTTCCATGAGTGGCAGGATTTCCTCTCTCATTAATTCAATATCAAAGCTGCAATCAAATGCCTGCGACTACTGCACCAATGTAACTCATCTACGTTCGAGATCGATTGAAAGCGCACAATTCTATTCCTATTCACGATAATCATCATGTTTTTTGCGCCTTCCTTTCTTGCTGCAAGTGTAATCATGGTAAGTGATACCATTCGTAAGAACACGTCTCTTGGTCCATGAAGCCAAAGGCGTATAGGAAAAGGAATGTAGCATGAGCGCACTTCCTAACTGCTGGGCACCTTCCTCTGCGCTTTATACGTATATTCTCTCTGTGCGCGCGGCGTGGTACTCGACAAAAGAAACAGTATATTACCTGCTCTCGCTCTCTGAAACAAGTCCTTTACGTATCATGTGAGAGTGTCTTGCTCGTTCTTCAAAGCACTAGTACACCAGCAGCCTCAGCGTTCAAGGACGACACATTTTCCCCATAACATTTCGCCAAATCGCATGCATTAACGCAATTAAGAAAAGTCACGTAAAATCTTGTCACAAAAGGAAGCTTACTGGAAAAAGTTAGGAGAACTGCAGGCAGAGATTTGCGGCGGAATGCAGATGAGCCAAGTGTGAAGTTTAAGGGGAGTAGTTGAGGTGAGCACCGGGACAAGGATCCTGCGCGCAGTTTTCAGACGATTTCGGGTAATAACTTTTGCATGTGAAATTGCAGTAATACGTTTCCACAGCACCAACTGACTGTGTGTCTGTCTTGGCTTGGTACGCGTTATGCAAACTCCCTCTTCCTAGAGACCTCTTTACCATGCCCTCTAGGAAATGCCCAGGTTGTATCGCGAGAACTACCTTCCGCTACTTACTTCTCTTCGTCCCTGCTCCCTGTCTTTCCATCCCATCCCTTTATCTCTTTCCGGATCCACTCTGACCCTCTCTTTCCAACCGCTCTCCTCTACGCTCTTCCTCATATTTATTCACATTGCTACCCCGTGCTTTACCGCTTCCTAATTCTACATCCCGTTTGTCGGCCTTAGTTGAAAGTGCAGACACGCGGCAGACACCGGCCACGGTGAATTCTCTGTGGTTCTTTCTGACCTCCCATTTCATTAAGTGATTATCGTCATACACCCATACTCTTGTCAACATTATATTTTCTTATTAGTACTATGTTTCGTGTCCATCTATGTGAATACTTTTTTACATTTTCACGCTCCAATCGGGGCCAATCTTCATTTCAGATCGCGCCGTAGAAACGAAGCAGGGCAGAAAAAACATGGAGCAGTGAAATCAATTGCAATTGGGAATGCAGCTTGCAATCAGCAGTAAGTAAACAATAGCTCCTGCTTTTCGACGTCGCTATTGCGGCGCTAGTGCTCCAGCAACGTGGGCAAAAAAAGGGTGGAATACAGTTTCACATACTGGTTTTCATGCTCCGTGGTATAGAACGTTCCTCGTTATTTTCTGGCGATGTGGTGCCCAAGCATGTACAAACTATTGGACCACTAGATTGCCATGATATTAGGTCGCCGCGCTTACAAGTAAGACTATCATTACAAAGACGAACTTTACTACATACCAACGTCATCGTTTAGCTTGCATTTCTAGGCCGACTGAAATCATCGTCATTCGCAAGGCTGACACAGAGAGTCATTGCTTTCGAGGTGAATTATTATTACGTGAGTCGCGCGGAAAACCTACTGGCTCGCTGGATTCGTAACAGGGTTAGACGCTCCGGTGGATTTGCTCGGAGGCAGGTGGAATGGTTACAGATTGTACAATCCAATTCTCTCCCGGGCGAAGTTTCGCTCGCAGCCGCCTGTTAATGCGGTGAATCCCACGAAAGCCCCATTTAACGGGCGAGATTACGGCTAATACGCATGATAAGGATTAAAGCAACGAGGATACGCTCTCGTAAAATGAAATGCCTGACCGGAGTGAAGGGCCGGCGAAGAGTCCCGTCTTTGAATACATAAGCTCCTTTAGCCAGCGGCGGTGGACTAGAGCTGCCTCCCCCGTTCTATATACGTCTGTCTGCCGCTCGCGCACACTCGCGCACCTTAACTTGCCCGGCTCCTTTTCGGCAAAATGCTGGCCCCCGGCAGTGCACTTGAGTATATCAAAGGCGTTCTACTTATCCCAGCTTCATTGAATTAAAGGCTGCGGACGTGCAACCACCAAACCCCGCCTGTCATCTTAGCCTTTCGGTTGTTTACCCCTATATTCCCAGTACGGGTAGCCTAAGTCGATCAAACTCTATTGGCAACTTCCATATACTGTTGGTTTCGTGACTTTCGGTGTTACTTCTGTACGTGTACGCTCGCACCCCGGATGAATAGGCAGAGGCGAACCCAAAATTTATACAAGAATGTTGGTTGTTACTGAATTATTGAATATTGGATTTTTATCATTTATTATTATAAAGGAAACTGAACATACCTGATTCTCAAGTGTCCTTACGGGCGAACACGTGTTCCTGTTGCGCGCAGTAGATGAGGCGTCACTAGTCAGGCTCGACGCCGGTTCACAGAACTTTATTTATGATTCCTGGATATCTTGGTGGTTCGGCATTATTCCTTTTAATATATCTAATGGTAATTCACTGCGTCGATGTAGTTGTAAGTTTATAAATCGCTACAAGATTAAAATTGGCTTGGTTAAAATAATGAGTACTAGGAAATTGGGCGGAAAGATCTGAGCAAGAGGAGTAGGAGTAACGTGGTGATCGTAGTAAGGAAGAGGGACAAAACGTGTGGAAGCTTAGAGTGGCCGATGTGCGCGGGTGGCGTGTCGTGTTGTTGGTTGGCGACTAACCCCCGCTGGCCACCCTACACCCCCTAGACGCTGCGCATGCTTCGTGCCTTAAGCAGGAAAAGTTGCCCTTTGCAGTCTATACTGGCTACCAAACCTTGCTGACTTCATCTTTCTCCCCAGTAAAGTTTGCTTGATAAACTTAAATCTTTCGCCTTTCGACCACTTCCATTTCACCGTCGCTCTCACCGTTCCAGCACCACCCACCTAACTGTTCTTTCTCCCGAAAGTTCACTCGTTTTCTTATCTCTTCAATTCTCCACTTCGCTCCTATTAGTGTGACTGCCTCGTTCGCCGTGATTTCATGGGAGCGAGTAACGAAGGGACGCAATCTCCCGAATAGTACGATTGCAAGGGACAAAACTCGTCGAGCGTCAACAGAAATAAAACGATTGGAGTATCAAGAATGCAGAAAAAGCCTGGCTGGTTACAAGAGGACTGGGATTTTTGAAAAAGCGTGAAGCCGTTTCTATATTTGTTATTCTCGTTTTTACACGTTGCGACGATATTCGCGTTTCAATCAAGATCACCAGTGGTTACCACGCTCTGTTTTACATTCCAGCATGGTTTTAATGTAAAAAAAGAACTGCACCTATGTCATCATTCCTAGATAACTATAGTCGTATATTCAAGCCGGTACCCTCAATAAACACTATTTTTCCGAATTCGCATGATCTCTCTCTCTCTCTCTCTCTCTCTCTCTCTCTCTCTCTCTCTCTCTCTCTCTCTCTCTCTCTGCACGCACCCTCACCCACACCCACACCCACACACACGCACACGTCCATTAAAGCAAACATCAATAAAGGTGTTCTCTCGGCTTTTGAAAAAGCCGTTCATATTTATTCCAGCCAGCGAGGCGCGAATATGGACACCGCTTATTTAAAGTACATCGTCCCACTGCAGCATGTTGCCAGACCCATTTTTGTTAAGTGACCCTACGAAAATCTGTATCAAAAGTATATTCGCCAACTGGAACGTACTAATGCATCACGAGCGCAAATTTCATCGGATGTACGAATGAACCGAATTTTCGACATGGTCAACCGCGACTAGCGAATTGCAAAAGCTGATTTAATCAAGCTCTGAGAGCCGCAGGCACGCTCGTCCCCTTTCATGTTCGAGGTCGAATAATTTAAGAATACCATTATTGAATGCAATTCCATTGATCCTTATTTGTCCTCGTCTCAACTAATTTAATCGATTGAGTTTCATCAATTGATTTAAACTGATATTCCTATGAAAATACCTATGAGAACGCGAAATCCACCGAAGATTCATAGTACACGGAGGTCGGTGAGTGTAATTCAAGCTAGGTCCAGGGATTATGTAACTGCAGGGTAAACCCTTTTCCAATCGAAAGACGGCAGAGCGACTATCTCTCGGCGAGCGAATCCGTCGTCGTTGCGGCTTACAAGCAACGTGAATTGCTTGCCATGCACTCACACCGATTGACAATACACACAGACGCACACAGTGCTCAGTGACATATGAGTCGAGAGGTAGACACAAACACGGCTTACACGCCTGCACGTACACGAAGCGACAGAAACATTGGTGGTAGAGCGTGAGGGTGTGCACACGCGGGTAACAGTCACGGTATATCAACCGGCAGTAATATATGCTCCAGCATGCACGTTGGATTAGCACGAATCCCCAACGTGCCCTGGTATATTAGCTCAGTATAATTGTGCCCTTATTGCGATCGTACACTGGCCGCTAGTCCTGCTGACTTAGGCCCAAGATCCCTCTACTTTAAAGTACTGTTAATCGCTCACGAGCACTGCAACTCTCTACCAATCGATGCACTAGTTCTATATATCTAACCAAAAGAGTTCAATACTCTTCTCAACTCTTGTATTAACCTTTACAAAATAATATGTTGACTTCAGTACTTTCATAGTAAAACAGTTGTGTAGACCTGGATAGGGAAAGTGTAACAGTAGAAGTAGTAGTAAATTTATTTCTCATTACGATGAGAAAGTAGACTAGAAGACCGTGTTTTTATGTGACCCACACATGTTGCATAGGCAGCGGATGTTTGGCTGGGAAAGTTGGGCGAAGTTAGCTCGTACAATGCTTCAACAATGCCGTTGTGTAGAGGCTTAATCGTGCAATCGGGCCATGGGTGCCACCGGCTCGCCAATGGGAAAGAGAGAGAGAGAGAGAGAGGGGGGGGGGGGGGTTTCCTTTCGTTATACGCGTACGTACATAGACGTAAACATTCGCGCATTTGCATTAACGCGGCGATTTGCATTTCGGCCAGGAACAACTCCGTGAGACCGTGGCGTTCATGGAAATCCAAGGGAGTGTGACGTGCTAGCTAATAGTGGTGCCAGGGTGTACACCGAACACCGAGCCAACGATGGCTCCTTTTCAATATAGTGAAATAAGGTCAGCCGTTTAGTGGATTAATTTCCGAGCCGATAATTGAGCCTCTTCACGGTATAACGTAACACTTATTACTCGGCCCGTCAAGTTAACGCTATTAGTATTACCGTTTCCAATCACCGATCAAAGCTGGCTGTGCGCGGAATATTAAAGAGTCGACTGCCATTCTCACTGCCGGCGCTCTGGATCACCAGTCAGCCAGGCTCGTTTCCCCTCAGACATAAAATACAAGCAGAGCATCGAAGAGTATGTGGTCCGTGGCGCGCAAAATGCGGAGACACAGGAATAATTAAAAGTCTCGGAGGTCCCAATCAGAGCCTGCCGTTGTTGTCGCTGTAAATGTGGGAGAGGACTTTAAAGTAAGCGTGCACAGCTCATCACAGTCCTGTATCAGTAGCGGTGCGCGACAGAGTTACTCAGGCCAAAGTGTCTCCCAACTACTTCTCCGTTGATTGTTTCCTTGTACCCACGCTTTGAGTTCCCACCCTTCTGCCAACAGACACTGCATTCTCTCTTCTCTTCTTTATTGCCTTGCATGCCTCGCCAAAGGCTTCCAAAGCGATAACAAGGAAAGGCAGATTCCAAGAGGACAGTAGTAGAAATGGATGAACGAAAAGGGGGACTTGTAGGGAGGCTCGAAGTAAATTAGTAAATTATCGCTAATGTTCCTTGTGACATCACGAGAAACCAACGGCGGACAAGCACCAGTAGTAATCGACTGGATAGTCTTCTCTGGTTTTTGCCTTGTCGCTTCTCGATCTGTGGGCGAACTCGCACATGGAGGATAATGGCACATAGCCAAAACAATAGTCAGCCGCTAAATTTTCAGTCAACAAACATTGGATCTTCGCCAACTGCTATTCTACCCGTAACTTCTAGTCCGGTGACGTGTCGCCATCACCGAATCCTTTCCTTCGTGAATAAGTAATTTGAACCTCTCAATGCTCAAGGATTTCCACACTTCTCACGTCGTTCAAGCCTTCTATATTCTGACCGACAACTCCTCGATATGATATCGAGTACGATACACTCGAATCCCGGATTCGAATGTCGAGTGAAACAATCGACGATGTACGAGAACAAACGGAAAGGGAAGGCAGCGTCAGAAAAATCGAGAAATACGAGTGAAGGCTCTTAAGGGAAAGAGAAAGAGAAAAGTGCCGATGGTTTATATGTGAAGGTACCAGGTTAAATTGGAGAGTCGGCATTTCCATCCCTTTCATCTTCAGCCCTGGTCTACCACCGACTCTCTTTCTTTTATCTGCCCCTTCGCATTTCTTTCCTTTCCTCCGACTGCCTCGATAAACAAGCCTTGAAAACAAAGGACGAAAGAGAGAAGGAGAAAGAGAGGACTGACCGTAAATTCAACGGGTGGAACAACCGATTGCAGATATATCCTGTTTTCGAGATAACTGCTGTATTTACTTATCCCTGGCAATCGTGATTCGCGCGTCTCAACGTGCTTCACTAGCAGAAGTAGTAGAGCACTGGACCTATCAGAGATGCAGAAGCTAGAACCTTTCGACGCTCTTGTTGGTAGCACATTATCAGTGACGCTTCAAGAGCTTCCAATCGAGTTTTAGTGAAGCAGTAAACCGCAGCTGGTGGAAGTGTATGCTTCGGGAGGCTGAATATCGAGCGATCGAATCAGGATAGATCGACAGAAGTAGTGTGGAGATGGGCGACGGCAGCTTGGAGTGTCTAGATCCGAGATAGACACGTCGATTTGTGCATGCGTAATCGGTAGAGTGTTATCGGAGGTTGGTCAGGGAAAGGTACAGGAAATTCAGAATGACGTAACTGGCGAGGAAAGGGCGGCCCCTTTCGTGAGATAGCAGGCTAATAGGAGAGAAGCTCTTCGCCCATTGTCTTCGGTGTCGGATTGATGGATTACACGAGGAAGAAGGTGTACATCGATCTCTCGGTGTACGGGTCCCGTGTGGCTGTCCACAACTGCGCACCTTCCACACTGGCTCCGCGTTTAGTAATTCCGCATCCAAAGCCAACCTCCGATAGTCGAGCATTTCCTGTGCAATATGCGCGGCGAAAAATAGACCAGTCTGTGGTCTTAAATTCCAGTGGCCTGAATACTGTCGGACTCCGCGGTGCGTATTATCAGCAATCTTTCAGAAGCGATCACTTCGTGCACAGTGAAAATATGGATGCTGTGTGAATTGTTCAGCTTTTAGCTAATGGCAGAGCTACCAAGCTCGTCCTATCGCGATAGAAGCAAGCATGTTCGCCGCACGCGCTTTTATCGGACAAAACAATGCCGCTGAAAGTTACGCACGAGAAATTGCGGACTCGGATTGCTACTAACTCTGGTAAAGAGACGACGTCCTCGCATAAGCAATATACAGTTCGCATGATATTCCGCAGCGAGGTATACATATTTAATATTGTCCCGAAATGAATGTCGATTCACTGGTTTTTGGATTGTTATTATTTGCGCATTTCGTTTCTCTCTCTCTACGCGAGAAAATAACGGCACGGCCGAAATTTCCGAAAAGCATTCGCGATTGCGAGATACGCCGGGGAAGAGCAGGATATTTCTTGCTTTTTCAGCGATCGTGAGCGCTTGTTGCCTCGCAGTGTTAGCCGAAGCGCTGCTGGTTGCGTCGTATTACCACACTGAGCTGCCTGCTTGCCACGTTAATGCGACTGCGAGTTCTCGGGACAAAAGATCGCGGTTCCTGTGCGTGGGGAAACGGAGCCGCAGTATTGTCACCCGTTCGTCTTGTTCGGGGTATCCACATTGGTGCAGATGCGTCGACAATTGCGCCGGCTGCATTGTCACGGCGATCGATGTATGTCCACCGTTGCGTTTATCCGAATGTACTCATACTGCCGTGCGTCCGCCTGCTCCACATTGTAACGCGCATCTCGTGCGTCACATTTCCCCGTTACTTTTCGCCAACCTCACGCGCGGCAGACTTTTCTGTGAAAATGAGTCCTTGGAACAGCTGAAATCATATAAAATGCTACTCCTTTTTTCATTATGTGGCTTTGCATTTACCGTGCGCATGGCCTGGCGCATTAAATTTCATGCTTTGATATAATACCAAGCTGAATTTCCAATCTCCTAGTGCGTAGTATTAATTTAATAGAAGCATCGTGTTGCATTGAGCGATTATCCAATTTGCTCTCGTATTTTCGACGACCGCGTTGGATTGCTAGATTGCTGGAATGCGGCCGATAACGATTGTCTCCGTCACCAATTTGGAGTACTTAATTCACCACAATTCAGCACACGTAATCCCACTCGTTATAACGTTAACAAGAGTTCCTAGGGATCGACGTGGTGATTAGGAGGGATTCACTATCGCTGTTAATTAAATGGAAACGCACCCGTGTTATGGATTAGTCGCCCAGAGATTGTATTGGATGCATTGCTAGTATAATAGTTGTTTTACTCGTGGCTGCTTGATGCGCAAAAGCCTGTGAATATTTTGGAAGTACGAATATAAAGTTCAAACTCGGGGGAGAAAGTAAGATCGAAAAGTAGTCTTGCGCTAGTTCGTTAAAATTGGGGTCCCCGCTAATGGTCCTTACACGCCTACAGAATAACTAGAGAGCGAAAAAATTAATGCGCGACTCCCTCGGCGGAGGCCGAGGAAAGCGGTCGCCTTATGAATGTGCCTGGGAATTCCTTTAGTCGGTGCTGGGATAATGAGCGAACTAGACCACTTCCCTGATTACTCACGGCTTAATGCAGCCGACAGGGAACTTGGGAAGGCTAGAAAGAACGACTAGAAAACTCGCGAAGACAAGGGCCCGTAAACACCACTGGAAGAAGCGGCAAAGTTTTGCAGAGCACCCGACTCGTCAATCCGATTGTTCTTGGACTCCTGAAGTTTTGTGCATTTTTAAGTTGGAATTAGCCAAGCTCCATGCGACTGTTTGCATTAAGAGGATCAAGTCTGTCGATGCCAACACATTTCTCTCTTTCAATGCTTGTCCCTCTCAGGGATGAAGGGAAATCTTGTAGTTCGTTCAGCTTGTTATGTAGTATCGCTGTAGCGTCGGTTGAATCGGCGTTCCAATTAGACAGTCCCAATTATTCCAGCATTCGCATGCATTCGACGTAACGCGTCGTATTCAATGGAACTTCGCCGCCCTCTTCTTTCCCAACTTCGGTACTAGCTTCGCAGCCGGTTTAACTTTCAAAGGCTAGATCCCGGCGCGCGCGCCCGCCCGTAAGAGAGAGAGAGAGAGGGGGAGGGAGCGAGCAAGAGAGAGGGTTTCGAAAGCTTTCGGAATTTCTCCGGGGAAGTACTCGGCACCGCACGAAGGAGTGGAGAACCCGAGACGGAAGAGAAGGTGCGAACGTTCCTCGTGAGCGGGCGGGCTTACAGGGAAGCCCCCTCGTAGCCCTGTTCCGATATCGCCATTAAGATCGATTGAAAAAGGCAGGGAAGAAGCTGGCAGACGATCTACTAGGATATTCATGCTGCCTGGTTCTGAGATATATGTTGGTAAGAGAAGGAAGAAGAGCACTGCGTCTCGCAACAAGGCTCTTCCGCTACAAGCTGTATGAGCGTTTTATGAGCGCGTATTCTTGCTAATTACGGGAGCTTTCAGCCATCCGAGCGGCATCTCGAGCTTCCTCCTCTTCTCCATTCGCGTTCCCTTTTTCTACCTTTTTCGCCGAGCATGCATTTCCTTCTTACACCGGATAGGTCTCGTGCGACTTCGTACCCGGCGTCCTCGTTCCCCTTTTCAGGCAGTTACTCGATCCGAGACTGAGGATATAATTACGCCGAGCTGGAAATGCTAATCAATTACGTACGTCGACTGGGCTCAATGGTAAAAGAGCGCTGAAAAAAGATGCAACTCTATCTCACTGGGTAAAGAACGTTCCCTATTATTCGCCACTTTTTGCCAAGCTGTTATAAGCGAACTTCGAGAATAAGTGCTGTTAATACGTCCTGCTCTGAATATTTGTTTAATGCTGTTTCACGAAAATGCGTTGCTTCTTCACCATTCATGTTACGCTGCATCAATGGATAATATTATAACTGGTCAGTGAAAAGGTCTCTCGGGTGTATCACTTAGAATTACGCTCGGGTCATGAAAAACTTTTTGCGATAGAAAGTGACATGTAATTGATAGACTTTGGCTCTCCATCAAGTTTAACTGATAGTTTCAGAGTACTTAATCGAGAGTGATAAGCCTGTTTTAAATTCAAAAATAAAAGGTATATAAAACAATCGATGGGAAGAGATTATACGACAATCTATTAAGAGAATAAAAGCAATCTCTAATTACAGACTGCGCGCGAAGAAACTAGAGTACAAGGGGAGTTACGTAAAAGCTCCGGAGTAATCAAAGCCTTCCACTCGCAGGAAAAGTACGACTTGTAAAATTATAGGACCACCGCTCTACACCTGGGCTAATGTGCTTTTGCACTTTACGGAAGAGCAGAATCACCCCACAGAAAAATACACTCAATTTCACTTTCTGTGCGTGAGAAAATGCGAGTGAGACAACGAAGCAGAGAATTGTTTTTATTTCCTCATTAATTTAATATGCCGTAGCAAAGCTGGCAGTTATTCCTTTATTAGCGTGCTGTACAGGGGCAGGTGGTTTTCAGACATACCATCCTCCCAACGAGAGCGGATAAGTTTTTCAAGCCGACGGATTAACAGGGCGAAAGGGCTGCCGCGCGACTTGAATATTTAAGCTGGACAGGTTACGTGCTCCGAAACTCCGTAGACATAGTTTCATAGTATACTCAAGCGTATGCGGACGGTATTGCGCAATTAAAAATTCTCTTTGCGCATTTAAAGACATTTCGCCTAAAGCGGCAGCCGCCGCTGTTAAAGCTTTCATTGTCACAATTAGGGAAATGGGGAATCACGTGCATTCACAGAACCATTGTGGATATTAGACTTGTTTCCCGAGTGAGGGATTATGTGTAACCACTTGCACATCTGCGAACCAACAGGTTCTAGGAAAACTATGTTTTTGGTCGCCTGCATTATGCACATACAATTTATTATTCTCTTCGGTTTCTTGGTCTTTGCCAGTCAACATTCACACGTTGGTCACGGTCATATGTGACCAAGTTTCTCGCGTGTATATATTTTTCAATAATTTATTTATGTTTGTGTGTGCTGTAACATAAGGTTCATCTCTCTAGAAGTGTCCTCTTTAGGTATTCTTTGAACGTAAGAGCGCAGCACACTGCTGTTTCCCAGTAACCAGATCTATCGTGCAATCGAGAACAAAATGAGCCTTTTAATACCAATGTAAATTCCGAGAGTTTCCCTACGTGTTTTCCTATTACCAACGCACCCACATTCGCATTTCCTCATTACGTGTACTTAATTAGAAAGCTTCGCGGCGCTCATGCCGCGCTGGTAAATCTTTGTCACGAACCTCGATTACTCCAGGCACAGCTGTACGCCTTGCTCGGATCTAAGAGGTTTTGTTGGAGTAAGGCGCGTGTGACCTGGGTGGCACACCAAGGTTTCGAATTATACCTAATTGTTTATATCTAACAGTGATAAAGTGAAATTGAGGTAAATTGCATCTTCCTCGAAAGGGAGGCTTTAATTCGTAACGAATTATGACGATTAGTCGTTGTAAAGGATAAAGCAGGAATAGTTCTGCATTGAAGAGTGTTCACGGAAGTATGCGATAAGGGCTCTTTCCGCGACGGCAATCTTGAAAGTTTAAACACTTCCGGCGAGGGTACATGACGGTTGCTCGAAAATATTGCAGCGATCTGCATATTGCATAATCGCGACCTCTGTTGCAAGAGGCCTTAATCTCTCGCTGACCTTTTTTCGCTTTTTCAGCCGGTTTCGCGCAAAGCCGGCGACGTTACAACATTACTGTCAAGTTTCTTCGTTGTCTTTTTGCCGTCTTACCTACTGGCTTCGGCCACTGACAAAGAGAAAAACGACGCAGAGCGAGAAACGAAGTGGAAAGTTTCCGCTTGGAAGAAAAGCGGAGACACCCCAGAGAGAGAGAAGGCCACTGCTTGCTGCTGGAAATGGTAATACATGAAATATGAGGGTCAGAATAAAGGACAAATTTTCATCGTTCTTCTTCCAATTAAGGCCCTTATTTACTTGAACTCAATCTTCAATAATATCATTAACTTTATAATTCGAAACTTTGACATATTTTCCCTTTATATTTACCCTTTGTCGCAATCGCTTTGTTAAAAGCTAATGGGGACTCTCAGAACAAAACATAATAGGCGGCATAGTCGGCCCTTTCGCACTTACGAAGTAGAATATGCGCAATCCGGTATGTTAATCTGTAAGTTTCAACCACTGTCGTCATCTAGTTAAGGCTTCCGTGTAAATATATTTCACGGAAGACGTGCTCCATGCAAGCAACAGCAGGCGCCACCGTCGGCCCTGAGAAGCACACGGATGTATTCTGTGTACGAATTTCAAGAGTACTTGTTAACAGCTTGAGCACTGTTGCGGCAAAATTGGGTTCGGATTAGAGTACACTTGGAATGAGTTTGTGGTCATGGTTTAGCAAAAGAGGCTGGTGGAGCGCGTTCCCTATTATATAAATAAGCTTGCTCCCCGCGTTCATCGTGCCCCTTTTTGCTACCGAGAATTAAAAAAGAAAAAATATATAATCTATATAATAATCATTATTAATTCAAATTTCATGTGGCTTCTACTCTTAGTCCTCTAATCAGTGCATGTGTAAACGGCAGCATCGATCGACCTCCATTGACAAACAACAGTTTGCTAATGCTCTAGAAAAATGAAGAAGGGAAGTAGAGAGAGGAAAATGGGAAAAAGGAAAAGGGGGGTCGGGTGTTTCGAAAGGCTGACGGCGTTATGATTCGGCGAGTGCAGTGGCGGACTTTCCTCGTGAGTGTAATCGGTAACGCCATCACGTAGCGGGCATTCTGGATTCTGCGGAGGGGCTAAGGCTAAGGCTTCCGCGTCATATCCAGACGAAAATTGGAAAATGCTCTTCTTCATTCTCGTCGGCGGCAGCACATCCCACGCCCCATACTCTCTCTCTCTCTCTCTCTCTCTTGCGCGCGCGCTTTCTCTCTGTTTCTCTCGCTCTCTCGCTCTCTTCCTAACCCCATCCCTCTTTCTTGCTCGGCACTCTCGGCACTCTAGCCGGTGATCCTTGCTGCTCTCTTGGCAGCTACGAGCTCGCAATGGTTGCGCCTCGAGACTGCTGATTCCACATGTTCTTGCCTGATCTCGTGTTCTCGATTGCCGTGGCCGGTGCACGCACACCGCCACTTATCCCACTGACACTGCTTCTTAAAGCAGCGGTTGAGCCGCTTCTCCAAAGCGTATCTCTCGGCATTACCACGATGCTCACTCCGACGTCCGACCTCTTGGATCAGCAACGAATTCCCGGAAAATAAAGGAAACAACAATCTAAACGAAATAAACAACTAGTTCTACTATGAAACTAAAAGTGCTCAACGAGAATAAATTCGAATTTGATTAGACGATAGACAAATTGATGGTTTAAAGAACACTTTTTTTGGTAATATTATCGACATGCAAGGCGTTTTGCCGGGAGTAAAGAACAAGCTTTCATGAACAAATATACGTGAAAATTAAAAAAAGGTGGGTGCGAAGGTGTAGGACACTGTGGAAAGGAGAAGGTGGTATACCCGTTCCAGCAGATGGATGCTTTAACAGCAAGTTTTCAATTGGAAAGTCTCCAACGGGTAGCAGCGCGTCGATGGAAGCTGGGGATCAGAATGAAAGCTCCAAAAGCGCGAGAGACCGACTATAGGAAAGAAACGAGAGGCTGAATTCAGCGAGGAAGTGCTGAGGGGTGTCGCGGCCTCAGCCGGAGTAGCCGTGATATTACGTAATAAATCATCGAAATCTGGCGATGTCATATAATATAGGCTAGTGCAGGTGAACGACACGCCTTTACCAATTCTCATTCCATGCGACATTCGACGTCGCATCAGCCGGTCATCTAACCTTTGCCAATCCCGTAACCGGTGTCGATTTTTCAATTGTGCTTCGTAGATTAATTCACCGTAAGTTTTATCTATGAAACACGTATTCCAATTCCACGTAGTCGAGCAACGCAGCACACCAATATTGCACACGCAATATTTTGTCAAATGTTTAACATTACCGGAGACAGTACAGAGCATTTATTAGTCGTTACCAACGCATTACAGGCCGGCAATCGATCGACCCAACGTGTATAGCTTGCGCGTGATAACAGTTCTCTTGTACTATCGCCCTCTGTTCTTTAACTCTTGTCGATGAAAAGATAGCCCGGTTTTATTGCACCGGAGCGTAATGCTAGTGGGATTTCGTGAGTGATTCAACATGCAATCCTTCTGGTACTTGGGCGCTACTGATTTGTATCGCATTGCGGAAATTAAATATTTCTATATCGGTTACCTGGAAATTTCTTGTTTCGACGATCAGAATTTGGATATCAAGAATTTAACATATCTTTTAACCTCATTATCTGAATACTGCCATGTATGAATGTCATGTCATAATTTAACGTCAGTGATTCCACTTATTGAAAAATTTCAGCATCGATTAGACGAGCACAGGGTAAAATAATTCGGGAGAATTATCTTCGTCAGAAGGTATGAAAACGTACGTTCCTATCCCTTTAATTTTTTGTAATGCTCCTGAGTTACTACGTAAATTAGATATTGACTAAGTTTTCGGCAAAGATAATATTCCTGGCGTGTTCTTCTGCGCTCTCTTTCCTGGGCTCTATTTGGGATGCTATGTGTACATTTGCAGAATCACAAATTCGCTTGAGGTCTAAGTCACTGCAAATTCCTTTCTGCAGTGCCTTCTTCACGATAATAGTTTAGAAGAGGATTTATCGAGTGTCAGAACGGCGGCGGCGGTGCGCAGAGCTCTCATTAAAAGCTGTAGAACAGATTACGGGTGACGTAGCAATTGAAAGCTTTCAATCTCGAAAGTCCCCCTATGGCATAGCATAAGCTGCACCCCTATAATCGATTCCATCACCCTAGTGAATCGACGTCAATCGATGAAATAAAAAGTTGAAGAACTGCTTCGTTCGCCTCCTTCGTCCTCTTCTTAGTCTCTCACATCATCTTCAAAATACTTTACACTTTATGGGAATAATTGGGACTCTTCATTCCAATCGTTCGTCGATTAATTTTACAATATATCCAATCAAGTCCTACCTCTCGATTTTTGAAAAACGACCACATGCCACGCAAGAAAAGTTAACATTCAGCTGACTTTATTGGCCGGGTGTTCGACTTTGATATGATGAAAAGCAACTGGGACGAAAGAAACACATCCACGTCGATAAGCGTGCTGCTGACATGGCGGAAAGAGAATGGAGATTTCAAAAAAGAAAAATTACAGTGAAATAGAAACAAGCACGCTTTTTCCCCCGCAAGTTAACAAGCGCTCTGCTAGTCGTGTGCTCGTGTTCGGTGGAATGCAATGAGAGAAACACGGGATATGATAGCCGGGCAAATCAGTACTGGCGTCTATTAGAGTTTGCGGTCGCTTGCATATTTCCTGTTTTGAGCTCGAATGCGATACTGCTGCGGCCAGATGAAACCGTTATTGATCCTGAAATCAACACTCCGTGCCTCTTGTTTGTGCTCGAATCGCCACGTGAAAATCGTTCCAATGCATCCACCTTCTCACAGTCAATAGTTTGTTTACTACATATTTGCTTACCAACAACACCGCGAAGAAGTTCGAGGTAGCACATTGTAAATGTATAAAATAGGAGAAAATCTATTGCGAAATCTCTGACGGCGAAATCCGTCGGCAAGAGTTTGCTGAGCAATTCAGCAAATCCTATTGCATCCACGTACCAACAGCGGAAGCAAATGAAATGATAGGAATGTGTGGCAAAGTCTGCCGGGTGCAAACCGATTTCATCGCTGAAGAAAGAATGTCACCCAAGAAAAGAGGCAGGATATGCATCACAACCCATAGGCCAGGTATTGGAAAAGTTTCGAAACCCAATCCGGCAAGAATAGTCGCTCGCAATAAAGCGTTCAGTGTGACGAAAAATCGCGGCAACCTGCCAATAGTGAACCGCCAATAGAAGCGTCGATCGACGCTCGCCAATGTTTCACCTGTTTTCAAGCTTCTCTCTTGCTTTACTTTTCTCTTTTATGTTTGTACATTGATAAAATTTAGTAACGGCCAATGATTCTCCTCTGTGTGCTATTCTTCATTCGCTGTCAAGTCCAACGGGAATGTGGAACCTCTTTCGCGGTGCCAGAAATCGATGGAAAGTATCCTGTCCGTTGATAAGAATAGCCTCTCAATCTTTCGGCGACTACCGTTCATCCAACCGCTGTTTGTCACTACTTCTCTGTGTCCACTTTGCAGTCCCGACTCTATCACAGCATCCTGCTCGCACTGTTCTGTCATCCCCATTTCTTCCAAAGACTCTCCCGTAACGTAGATCACCGGGCACGTGGCTCGACTTGAATTTCCGTCTTCGAACACGGTTTGCTCAAGCCATTTGTCAAACCACTAAGAAAATCCTTCACTCGAATATTCGATGCGACATCCCCTTTGGCACTAGGAAACGGTGCACCATTTATCTCGCAAATACTGACCACATGATTAGCTCTCTCGGAAACTATGGAACAAGATTCGTATCACAAATTCATGGTTCTTCAAAAAAGAATTTAAGCACACAACTGGGAAAATTGCAATATCGTAATTTCAATTGTACCATCCCCTTTAATGTCTGCGCGTGTCTTTCAATTCACCCTGCAACGCATTTGCACCCTCCCTGACATTGACTTTCGGTCCGGCTCGCATGCTATGTCCCCATCGAAGATGTTTTGCAGTGGGTGCGAATTCCTGGACCATTAGCACGACTGTATATTCCGGATCGGAGGGAAAGGGTGCAGAGTGGCACATAGTCGGCGAGGTAGACGGCCATGCCTTCGGTATCGGTCAGAGGGAACGGTGGACATGGAGCCAGCCCGTCTCACCACAGACGCGGTGGCGATGGCATGGGTGCTGGAACGAGTGGAATTCGGGGCCATAGTCACATACGCCGAGGTAACAATGAGGCTGCTGTTGCTGCCCGCCGTCCTCGCATTGGTTACTCGCCCCAGAACATTTGTGGATTTGCTATTATCGCCCTGGCGTCCACCGTCGCTCTCCCGTTGTCACTCTCGCCACGGGTAAGGGGACATTATCGACCTGACTACCGCTTTTCAGTGCTTCAGGTTTTAATGCTATTCTGCTTCACTTATATCATATGTCTACAGGGTGTAACTGATAGAATGGAACCAGCTTTTTACCAGATTTATCGGTAATACCGACATTGCGTAATTGTTTCGGTACAACTCCGGCATTTGTGCCACTAGTTTCATGTTTTCTATGCGTTTTGATACTTAAATAATCGATTTATCAAACGTTCGTCAAAGTCCCAGAACCTTCGAAAAATCGAAAATTTGTGAAGGGGTACATATGGAAAAATTTGCGAAAAAATGAATTTTGAGCTAGGGCTCTGGTATTTATATCACTTCTTTCTTGATGCAAGAAAACATTCCCCACCAAATTTCAGTCCCGGAAAATGTCGGGAAGTATGGAAAACATGGGAAAAACCACGAAAGCTAATTATTCAAGATCGGTTTTCCATGTGTTTTCGGTACAATTCCCGCACTTTGGCCACTAGTTTCATGTTTTCTATCCGTTTTGATACTTAAACAATCGATTTATCAAGTGTTCGTCAAAGTCCCAGAACCTTCGAAAAATCGAAAATTTGTGAAGGGGTACATATGGAAAAATTTGCGAAAAAATGAATTTTGAGCTAGGGCTCTGGAATTTATATGACTTCTTCCTTGATGCAAGAAAACATTCCCCACCAAATTTCAGCCCCGGAAAATGTTGGGAAGTATCGAAAACATGGGAAAAACCAAGAAAGTAAATTATTGAGGATCGGTTTTCCATGTGTTTTCGGTACAATTTCGGAATTTCTGCCACTGGTTTCATGTTTTCTATCCGTTTTGATACTCAAACAATCGAAATATCAAGCGTTCGTCAAAGTCCCAGAACCTTCGAAAAATCGAAAATTTGTGAAGGGGTACATATGGAAAAATTTGCGAAAAAATGAATTTTGAGCTAGGGCTCTGGTATTTATATCACTTCTTTCTTGATGCAAGAAAACATTCCCCACCAAATTTCAGTCCCGGAAAATGTCGGGAAGATTGCAAAACGTGGAAGAAATCGTCAGAATCAGATGAAATTAATTATTCAGCCCTTGCGCTTGATTATTCAGCATTTGTTTTATTAAGTCATTATCAGAATTATCATACTGATTGAATTGACATCGAAATAAATAGCAAGCATCTGATAATGAATGCATCGATCAAATTTTCATACACGTTCCCCAGATTGATGTTGTAATAATAATTTACTGTGCCCCCTGTCGTATGATAAATGCACACGTAACGCCACGTTTATTCATAGATCTCCATGTAAAATTAATGACCATTATTGGAAAGAGTCATCAAACGTGATGAAACAGATTTATACA